>JAJGOT010000049.1:580000-865000 GCA_022457155.1 Cladopsammia gracilis | reverse complement strand
CTACAGCTCAGCCAAACATTGCATTATAAAAAGAAAAAAAAAAACACTTAAACATATTTGTCGAGAGGATTAGTTTTCTGGAAACGATCGAAACAAGACATCTGCTCTGTACTGAAACCATACCAGAAGAAAATATAATTTAATCACTACGAAAACTACTTACAAGAGTACGAGTAAGGAGCGAGCCAACAATATTTTTTTAATATCCCATGATCGTTCATAGTAAGTCTTATTGCATCTTATTTCCAACACCAAAAACAAAGTTTCCTTTTTTCACATAATACAAAATAAATATGCGCGCAATAAGTTGTGGTTTAAAATAAATACATAACGTTAAGCACTTATGCTAAGCAATAAGTTACGAAGGATGACAATTAACTGCTACTTTGCCGCGATTTTGCGACTCACCTGACAGCTTAACTGACGAAACCGAGTACCTTGACAACGTTTTCAGTAAGAACAACTACAACCCAGACTTTGTTAAACGCAGTGATTACAAAAACAACGAATCTAACACAACTAACGAAACACCTGTCACCACAGCGACAATACGTTACACCAAGGGCACTTCTGAGACTATTGCACGGATCTTACAACCTTACAACATCCCGGTGTCGCTCACAAACCGATTACTACTTTACGACAACTTCTCACAAACGTTAAAGACAAGGACGAACCTAACGACAGACAAGGAGCAGTATACGATATCAAATGCTGCGACTGCCAGACCTCTTACATCGGTGAGACTGGCAGAAATCTGAACATACGACTGACTGAACACAAACGGGCGACAAAAATGGTGAAGTCAACAATCACATTGCTGAGCACCGTTTACACACGAATCACAGAATTGACTCAGGGACTCTGTCGAATGCGCTACTTACTGTACGAACTACTACAAACGACTCACTATAGAAAGTTGGTTCACTAACTTAGAACAGACACCACTGAACCGATGTCAACAGCTAGGCCTGTGGCCTACAAACGACTTGTCAACAAAACAGACTAAACAATAGACTGATCTCACCGCGGACAGATTTGACTACGACTACAGAAATTACACTAACAACAACGTAACATATAATATAACAACATATAACATTAACTGACTATTCACAATTCACCGCCTGACTATTTCGAAAGGCACAGCCTTTCATCTTCAGGACCCAGAGGAAGAAAGGCTGTGCCTTTCGAAATATTGGATATTTTACAAGTCGTTTCCGTACCGTTTATCAGCCTTGCTTTTTTATCAAATCGTTTCATTATTCTATAGCTGATTAGATCCTTTATTACAGGATCTGGTGCTTCTATTTCGTTACGATGGTCCGTTGCAATTACAGTTACTTCTTTTCTGTTTATTTTGCCCGCCTACTTCATATAAATTCGTACAGCGTTTAAGGCATGGCAACTAATCAAAAAGCTATGTTTAATCGTATTGAGTAACAACGACTTACGTGCAATGCGACAGAACTAAAGACTATAACTAGCAGTAATCACAGATTATGGAGACGCGTTCGAAGAAATTTCCGGCGGAAATGAGCCCTGAAAAAACCAATAGGGCCGGCGGCCATTTGGAAGACCATCAACCAAAAAGGCTCAAATTTTACTGCACATAAACCACAGGGAAACCAACACGATATTAGGATTGCGTTCTTCGAACGCGACTAAATGTCTCGAAAACAATAGGCATTCTCTGCATTCAAATAAAACTTTTTTTTAATTATTTGCATGTCAATGAAAACTCATTTCCATAAGAAAGGTTGTGTACCTAGCCTCGCTTTGATAGAGAGGCTAAAGGCAACTCGGAAATGGCCTATTAGTCTTTATTTATCCACGGTAAAATTCACCAGGTTTGCATTAATATAATAATTTTTTGGGTGGGGTGGCCGCTGGGACTCTGAAACCCTTATCCTATACTAGACTATGTTCAGCTGATTTTGCAACCCTATACTGTCTATACTAGACCAGACACCAAAAAATCCCTACCCTATCCCAGACTTCCTGCTTTTAGAACCGTAGTCACAATCAGTAGAAAACCATCTGTGAACAATTTTCCCTTGCTGGAACTCTGAAACCCTTACCCTTTACTAGACTATGTTGAGCTGATTTTACAACCCTATACTAGACTAGACAACGGAAATCTCTACCGTATCCCAGACTTGCTGCTTTTAGAATTGTATCACTATTGGCGTTTTCAATGAAATCATCTGCCAACAATGTTGCCGCGATGATTTCATTTTCGTTTAGGGAAGGCTTTTTCTTTCTCTTCCGAGTTTCAATCCCTATTCTAGACTTCATACTACTAATCAGTTTCCCAGCAAATGATACCCTATTCTAGACCAAAACTCTCTGATTTCTACACCCTATCCCAGACTAAACTGCTTGAAAACTATACCCTTGAAAGCGACACGTACCCAAAAACCTTATATATGAGAGTCCCCTCTCCCCCTCCCCACCCCCCCCGCCCGACCCGCCGCGCAAAAATGAGACATTAAAGCTCAGTCACTTATAATGCTGATATTAAAACCTGCTTTCAATGAATACCGTGCCTCTTATTTCATCGTTTAAAAATGGTCGCAATTCATTCAGAGATTCCGCCTTGCCTAACATTTTGAGGTAGATTATTTTAGAGAACCGCACCACTGTAGTGAAAATCGGAGAGAGTATGAAATCACAGCACTTCGATTAAAAAAAAAAATGGAACGTAAATACTCGGGGATAAAATCATTTGGGGATTTATAGATCATGAAGGCTATTTTTTTGTTTTTAATTTTTAGCTGTGTATTAAGATTTTGCCAACCTTTACATTCAATTAAATGTGTTGCATTAGCGTCGAAAATTGAAAAGGTTAATACCCTTCTAGCCCGATTCTGGAACTTTTATGTCACAATTCACCCCAACTGAAATCGAAAGCGGTTAGCGGGTCTAGAACTCAGTAATGTCGACGAAGGGACAAACTGCCAAATTACCCGTTCAATGGCTGTAATACCAGAGGCAATCTTTTTAACCAATTAATTGATATGGCTGATTTATGGGAGAACCATTAACAGCAAGGAGTGGAGATGAAGTTAGGGTGTTAATTAAGATATATTTGGTTTTAGTCATATTTACTGTAAGTTATTTGCAATCAGACAATTGCTGATATTTTACAAAGACAAGACTGTATTGTGTTCAAGTCGCTACTAGCTATGATGACTATCATCTGCATGCATTCTACACTGGTAAGTCGTTTATGATTGTACAGTATAATAGAAGCAATTGAGAACCTAATAATATCGCCTGGGAATACCGCACTGAAGGGAGTAACTTTTAGAAAGGCAGCTATTAGCAAAACATGTTTTCGTTCGATTTTCTACTGAAATATGACCGACTGAAACCAGTTGCAAGCATTTTCTTAAATTCCATGACAGTTTTGACAATAAGATGTCGTCGTCTACTGTATCGAAAGCGTTCTTTAGGTCAAAAATACAACAGCATAATTCCCACGGTCCATGTTCAGAACCCAACAATCGGTAGCCTGTAATAAGATCGCGATGGTACAATGCATAGAGCGGAAACACAATTTACATTTCGAAATGATCTCATATTGTGAGAGATACGTGTATAATACCCGAAGGTTTGCCACGTACATGACTCGAGTTAATTTTTTGTAACGCAATACCTCGTCGCAGTTTCATGAGCCAAGTCACGTCTTCAGGTAAACAATGCCTCGATAATACTGTATCGTCTTTTCAGATTTCAGCGATATGAAATATGTATTGAGTGACAAACGCTGAAAGCTTTCAGTGTGTGAGATATTAGGGAAAAAACGACCAAAAGAAAAAGAGAAAAATGTCTTCCCACACCGGGAATCGAACTCGGGCCACGGCGGTGAGAGCGCCGGACCATATCGGATTTGACCTGATAAATGAAGTACAACTGCGTATTGTCCAAAAAGCACGTGCGTGTTACATGTTACTGGTGTGGATTTAAAAAAATAAGAATTAGGCTAGCCAAAAGCGCTATATTATCATCGGCATTTAACATGTACTTACCACGTTTTTTCCTTTTCACTTCAATCTGCTCTTTGTCGATTTCATGAGTCCCTTTGTTCGGCCCGGTGTGTTCCTTGCCGAAGTTTCTTGCCCTGCACAGTTGTTTTCAAACCAAACGAGATGTATCAGAATCAATGCAAAGTGCTTCACGCAAAGCTCCTAAAGCTTCCACTTATTGTTTAATTAACAATTTATTTCTTGAGCTCGCCGAAGCGCGGTCAACAGTTGCAAACAGCTAGACGAAGCTGAGAAACTCGAACCTCGAAATCGTGTCGATTTTGCGAGAGAAGACTTTGATCTTTTAGGGCATGCTCCACGCTTAAATCTGCAGGCGAAGTAAAGAAAGTGAAATTATGATAATAGTGGTTGTCTGTTATTAGACCCGTAATAACTTATTGTTTACTTATGAAAGGAGTTTGGCCAAACAAATGCACTTGAAAGACAATGATTCATTCAGAAACCCAGCTGCTTGTAGACTCTCATTTCCTATGCACGTGTTATTCACGTGATGTTCGGTTGGTCTATAAAGAAAAGTTCATGGCTAGCTGATTTATTAAGCCGCCAGATGTAATTGAGAGCGTTCCGTTGCCTAGGATAATGGCGGACTTTAAACTGAGTCAGGAAAGGGCAAAATACAAACCTACGAGAGATCAAACTCGACAGGTTGGACAGTATATATTTAGTATTTGACCTTTTTGCCAGTTAATTTCATTTATGATCAGATGGAGGCGTTGGGACTGATCGCGCCGGCATATTTATTTAATCATTAACAGACTTGTGTGACAACTGGGTGAAATTGTTCGTCTGGATTATAAATAAATGAAAGGATATTTAAATAATACTCAGTAATTGGGAGAAACGACTATGCCTTGCCAAAATGCTTTTGTACTTGTTCTCTATGGAAACTTAAAGGACTTAAAGCAATGTTCGGTCAGTTTTAATTTCACTCGTGCATATATAGATACATACGGTAATATGCGTAACACTGAAACAATACTAAAATATAAATCTCACACGGATATGGCAAGAGAAATTTTAAAATCCGCTTAGGCGAACGTTATTGGTGTGTCTGCCGCATCGTGGATTAAAGGCTTTGGGTTGTCCATTACCATTCGTTCCTTATTGCAATAAGACCCTGCAAGAGTTGATAAGCAAGGACGGCCATTCACAACCATTCAATGCAAAAACATCTCGACGTACGTCAGATGATATTGAGGCAAACCCAGTGTCAAAACAAGTTATCTTTCATGAACACGTGGCTGTCACTGTATGAATCTACATAACACAAGTTATATCTTTCATGAACACGTGCTCAGATTTATGTTACGGGCAGTCTCTCATAACTAGTTCTCCGCCTGACTGGGAGCTCAAACAAAACGGACTTTGAGAAAGTCTAATGTAGATGCAGAACATTTGGTAAACGTCTTTTCTCCTCATTAAAGCCTTTTATTTTTTAAAGTCCTTAACTGAAATTCAGAGGTTCCCATGCCGTCTTGCGATTCCAAGCGGTTATTTATCTGATTTATAAGAACGGTCACGGTAATTTAAATGGCCGTACTGTCAGGGTGAATCTGCAATCTAGCAGGTTTTCTTGTTCGTCGGAAATTTTCGACTAACAACCTGAAAGGTACCGGAATGTCGCTTGATTGGCGTGGCTAAAATGAATTTTTACCCATAAGAGGTACTAATTCTAAAACAAAACGTCATATTCTGTTATATTTTTCGGCTCAATACCCTAAAAGGTACCGCCATTATTTTAGATTAACAGCGATCAATTTAGATTTTAGAACCCAAAGCGGTATCAATCTACAAATTTTGATCCCTACAAGGTACGTCATTTTTATATTGGTGTCCTCCCTCCTCCCCGGGTTTATGAGCAGTACTCACTGCGTTATTAAAGGAAACAACATTAAAATGGGATGTTAAGGTGGTTCGATACAGTTTTCTGGAGACCATACCAACATTTTTCAATCGCCTTTTAATCGTCTTCTCCATGTCAGATCAACGTGAAATTTTCACCACTAACTGGTTTTGAATTGAAGTTTGGCAAGATATATTTTCTGGTAAAATCGATAATACCATGACGACGGTAAACAAGAAACTTAGAAATCAGTAAAAGTGACATTTAGCGCGTTTGAGATTTCGCATTGAAAATCCCACATAGGCATCTTAAAATATGGTATATGGCATATATATTTTGCAAGAATAAAAAAATTCTGTATGTTTGAATTAAAATAAATCGCAATAACATTTCAAACCTTACTATTTGTGTACTGGTATTAAATTGATCGAGAGATTAACACTGGTTTTGTGAAATTACTTAATGATAATGTCAAAAAGTAGCTTGATGTTATGTCATCGCCAGAAATAGCGGACATGTTCACCGCGCGTGCGCGAGTTTCAGTGGCAATATGGCCGCCAAACACTAGAAGGCTTTGTATGGCAGAAATAAAACAAAATCAAATTGGCTGGCTTTTAGCTTACCTGGAATATTTGCCGCATTCCGGGTAAATTTATGAACATCTTTTCAAGTGTTTTTGTAAGCTTGATTTTCCCCACAATTGTTACTGGCCCTGCTTTTCAACAAAACATATTTCCGAAGCTTCACTCATACAATGCTCTCTATTTTAGAAGCCATTAATGCCGATTTTCACCCAAACGGGATTTCGAGGCACCATAGTTCGTAAAGTGATGGGGGTAGCCAACTTGCCGCAATCGTCTGAGAAGACGCACCGACTGAACTGACGATCATCGCATTCTCACTTTCTACGATGGTTCCTTCGCCCTGCTTTTTGCTTTCAAAAATCGTTCAGAGCTGTAAAAATCATTTCCACCAACATTCCACGCTAAAGTCTTGAAGTTCGCTGTCTTCGAACTGCGATATTGGGGCACAGAATGCTCCAAATTTCGCTGCAAATCCCTCATTCAAAAGCTAAAGTCTTGTTGTTTTCAACTGCGAGCGAATTATTTCGGTCGGTGGTTTCTATATGGGCCTGAATACGCTTTATTTAACACAACCATTTTTGTCGCACCGAAGCCGCATCAAACGAATTTGAGCCCGTAGGGTGGAACAGCGGTGTATACCAATGAAGCGACATCGCAGTGTAAGACGCACGAAAATTCGCTGTTCCAATGTCCCTGATTTCTGGCGATGTTGTAAACCTTGAAAGTTTTGTTCACTTTCTCTTTTGCGATCTTGAGAACTACCTTTTTTCCTAACATCGCATCATGTGCAATTTTTGGGTAATTTTCGATTTTAATGGCTTTTGCAAAAATCTGAGAAACGGCTCGATGGATTTTTTTTAAAACATTCACTGTGCATGCTTTCCGATGTGCAAAATATTATCTGAAAGTTTCATTGCCATTGATTCACTGGAACGCCTTTAAATTTAAAGATGAAGACGACGTACTAACCGGCCGAAAAAATGGCGTTACAAATTTACTTTTTTAAGTTATTCTCAGTAATGATTTCAAATCAATGCGCACTACATTCTTCCGTGATTGAAACATTGCAATGTTCGCTCGTTGATGCAAATTTCTTTGCATCTGTTTTCTTTTGCGTTCAAAACGCCTGCTGTAAAAACGTTTTCAAAGCGCAAAGGGCATTTATTGCTCAAAATAATCCTAAAAAGAGACTTAAGGGAATCTGGAAAGTAGCAAGGAGAGTAATAAGGTACAATCATGCTCGAATATAAATAATAAAAGATGCACAGCAGATCACAACGAAAGTATAAATCACGGAGGAATGCAGTGCGCATTGATTTGAAATCATTACTGAGAATAACTTAAAAAAGTAAATTTGTAACGCCATTTTTTCGGCCGGTTAGTACGTCGTCTTCATCTTTAAATTTGAAGGCGTTCCAGTGAATCAATGCCAATGAAACTTTCAGATAATATTTTGCACATCGGAAAGCATGCACAGTGAATGTTTTAAAAAAATCCATCGAGCCGTTTCTCAGATTTTTGCAAAAGCTATTAAAATCGAAAATTACCCAAAAATTGCACATGATGCGATGTTAGGAAAAAAGGTAGTTCTCAAGATCGCAAAAGAGAAAGTGAACAAAACTTTCAAGGTTTACAAACATAACATCAAGCTACTTTTTGACATTATCATTAAGTAATTTCACAAAACCAGTGTTAATCTCTCGATCAATTTAATACCAGTACACAAATAGTAAGGTTTGAAATGTTATTGCGATTTATTTTAATTCAAACATACAGATTTTTTTTATTCTTGCAAAATATATATGCCATATACCATATTTTAAGATGCCTATGTGGGATTTTCAATGCGAAATCTTAAACGCGCTAAATTTCACTTTTACTGATTTCTAAGATTTTTGTTTATCGTTGTCATGGTAATATCGATTTTATCAGAAAATATATCTTGCCAAACTTCAATTCAAAACCAGTTAGTGGTGAAAATTTCACGTTGATCTGACTTGGAGAAGACCGCTTAAAAGCCGATTGAAAAATGTTGGTATGGTCTCCAGAAAACTGTATCGAACCACCTTAATGAGTGTTAATGATTATGATCTTCACCAGCATAGAGCAAATACTATACAGTAAATTCTTGCCATGTTGTTCATGAACGTTAAACTGAAAAAATCATACTATCTACTACAATCTGAGCATTTGATAAATCATATATGTTGACGAGCCAGCAATTAACTTTGTATGAGATTGTTTTGCATCTCTGAGTGTTGAGAATTATGCAAATCGCGTTGACTTCTTTCTTTTCCATACAATTCAAACTGCCGAGAGTGCCCAGTGCACATCAAATGCGAATAAAAAACTGCTTTCAAATAAACGTCCTACTGAAATTAAGAATGATAAAAATAACGTGGAACACACCCTCCAAAGCCTGGTTTCCATATAATCGCAAAGATCTCGACGATCGCTGCGATTCTTGCGATCCTTGCGATCGCTGAGACCTCAGGTTTCCATATAATCGCAGCAATCGCAAGGAAACGTCGAGTAGGTCTGGATCCGATAAACTTTAAGTGCATTATGGGATACAAGGCTTGGGGGTGCAATGCTTTTTGGGACATTTTGGATCGCAAGGATCGCAAGAGTGGTTTCCATATAAAAACCTCGTGATCGCAATGATCGCAAGGATCGCAGAGATAGAAATTTTTCTATCTCTGCGATCGCAATCGCAAGGATCGTAACGATCGCAAGGATCGCAACGTTTTGGTTTCCATATGATCGCAAGGGTCGCACAACACTTTTTTTCTGCGATCACAGCGATCGTTGCGATCGTTGCGATTATATGGAAACCAGGCTTAACGTTACTCCGCAAAACATGATGGTCACGCAGAAATGCGTTACGCTTCACCTGAATTAATTAAAGCGACTCTGTGCGCCTTCAACCGTGCAATCAAAACACAAAGTCTCAATCGCGTTTAGGTGAACATTATTATTTTATTTGACTATGTTGCAATGTTTCAATCAAGATGAAACTTCGAGACAATGTTGTTCATATTATAAAGAAACGACCATAAAAGTTTTAAAAAATCTATCTTTCGGTTTTTGAAATATGTAGAAAAGCGCTAAAACTACAATAATTATCAAGGACTCAGTCAAAAAACTATGGTTTCCTATAGAAAATCGAATCTCCAAAACTAAAACGAGAAACGCTTTCAAACTTCCATAGTTTCATCTCATACACTAAACACACATTTTGGCGTAAATTTGAGAAATTAAACCTTTTTTAAGCATAATTGAGCAACTTATGGATGTCCTCATACACATGCAAAGTCACAAGTTCGAAATGTTTTTCTGATTTACTCAAAATCGGCTTGATAAAAGTTTCTAATTTTTAGATATTTTGTTTGCCATATGTCATAGTTTATCGTAATAGTTTTGATTTTTCTAGATGCCATTGCAATCGCTTGAAATTTAGACTAAAGTGATTTCAATTTTTCTCGTTTATCTCCGAAATTTTAAATGCAATGTACAAAATTATTACACTTTTATAAACTTCAAACTAAGTACAATATTTTATGTAAGGTTTTTACTAATTTAATAAAGGAAAGTTATATAGTTAAACGGCCGCTCAAAAATGTTCGGTGCGGCTGCATGGAAACTGAAGGGAAACACCTCAAATTTTAGAGATAATGTATGGGCTTTCGGCCGGGACCAAGAAAACTGTTCGTAATAACGGCGAGTCCGTATTAAGCGGGAGTCTGTAATGAAAGGTTCGACTGTCACTGGACTGTATGTGAATATTCGGTCAATCGCCGATTAGTGGGGTTATTCACAGGGTAAAATCATAGGGAAAACGGCGAAGTTTCGCGCAACTGCAAACCCAAATGAGCGGAATTAAAGCGAAATGAAGGAAAACAGAGACTAAAATTTTGCGGAAACAAATGAGTAAAAAGCCGGGCCGAAATGAAAATGAAAACGCAACAAAGGTGGCCACAGAAAGTAGCCTAAAAGACGCTGCTGTCAGCAATAAAACAGTACTCTAATTAACCTGCGAATGGAGCCCTTTTTTTCGGAGCGAAGGTCGGCGGGAGCTCCGCCGAAAAAAATAACCTGCCTGATCACAGGCTATAAATGCTCGCAAGTGAACTATTAATTCTTTCATAATTAGGCTTTTTCTCTTTGCCTCTTTTCTTTTCACTCGTCGTCATTGTATAATACGAGATCACGGCAGGCTTGTGTTGGATTGACGTAAGGGGAGACTAGCAACCTTTTTCTAACACTCAGTAGAATGAAACTCAGTAAGGCAGTCCTTTTTGGTTGACTCAAACTTTACTCTTCAATGGTGTGCTCTTTACAGTCCAGTAACTACACAGTGTTCACTCATTATCTGGGCTGAGAATTAGCCACCAATCAATGTCAAAAACAGATCAAAAGGTAATGTAGGCTAACCTAAGCTTCATCGTGATTGGTTAGGACAAATCATTAACATATATTCCCTCGATATGTTTGTCAGTGATAGAAGTAAAAATTGCATTTCAAAGAAATGAAAATCTGAAGACGACAAGCTTCTTCATCGTACATGATTGGTTAAGTTTAGTCCAGCCCATTCCATATCATTAAGGTGATACGTGTCAACGGGCAAACCTGTATTGCACTGAGTGAGCTTGAGCGATCTTCCTTGACAATAGCTCCTTTATTATTAAAATCATATTTTACCTTATTTGTGTGAAAGTGGCAATATCATCCAAAAGTAATGAAATAGCGTCAACGTAATATCCAAAACAGGTTGCCTAAATCAATATGGTTTTACTGAAAAATAAGGCAGTTTATTAAGAATAGCTTATACTCTAACTAAAAATCAGTACTATTTCCAGTTAGCGCGCTTAGAAAAACGTAACCTGAGCCTTAATTTATTCCATTATCTCGACTCGACACTTATCGGCATAAGTCCAATAGGTCAACAGGTGAGTAAATACTTGCAATCATCGCAAGGTTGCTTAGTTAAATACAGGTTTAAACTAGAATTTCTACGAAATATCAACCTGCCAGGAGAAAACGTCATTTGATCACCACGAAAAAATACTCACAAGAGTACAAGTACAAAGCGAGTTAACAACATTTTTAATTGCTCCAAGATTATATAATTCTTATTGCATATTGTATTCAACACCCTTAACGAAGTTTTCCTTAACATTTAAATATACGTAGAATCCATAAACATACGGAACGTTTCATTGTTTGCAATTTTATTGTTTTACACTTGGATAAATTCTGCCTGTAGAATTTCGAGCATAATTCACTATCTGTAACAGTGAGCATTCTGCCGGCAGAATACCGCATTTACAAGCAGAATTAAAGCAGAATACGGAAGAATCAGTAACACATGTACAAAAGATAAACATAAACGAACCCAAATTATGTAGCATGTTGTGTTTCGCATCTTAGTTGCATGGTGAGCTAAATGTGCATACATAAATATACCTCACACCTTTATATACTTTGTGGTTGTCGTCACAGGAGACAGAGATCGATCGAGTGCTCGATACATGTAGTAGAGCAAGAATATGTCTATTTTTAACACGATATATATATATAAATACCTTTGTAGATTTGTTGGATGTTCCATTGTTTGCTAGAGTGCTTAACAAAAACGTCTCCATATCTCAAAGTAATAGTTTATTTTACCGAGCAGAATTCCGTTGCCCAAGCAGAATTTTGAGCAGAACACCCGATTTTTTTACAAGCATGCCGACATGCAGAATGCGTCAATTAATATGAAGAGAACAGGCCATTTCCGATTTTCCTTTAGCCTCTCTATCAAAGCGAGGCTAGGTGCACAATCTTTCATATGAAAATGAGTTTTCATTCACAAGCAAATAAAACTTATTTGCATGTGAATGAAAACTCATTTTCATATGAAAGGTTTCGTACCTAGCCTCGCTTTGATAGAGGCTAAAGGTAATTCGGAAGTGGCCTATTCATCGAAGCCTAGATCATGGATGAAGTTTGGCTGAAAAAGTAAAAGAGGGTGCACTCCGAATGGGATTATCGGGTTATCACACCGATATATAGTTTCTAATCAACTATTCCCTAAAACTCATTTTTAAGAATGTCTTGCTTTCTTTAAATGATTTTGCAAAACGTCTTACAATATTTTTTAGATTAATGCTATATCTTTACAGAATTTAAAAACTACAATTATGCAAAATTCGACCAAGAAACGTTGGTAGTGCCCTTAACTGTCGCTGTAACAGGCGCAATATAAATCTATTTTATTGCTATTATGAAGTGGTTTTTATATCTTAGATGTAGGTTCCGCCGAAATAACGAACTTTTGCTTATTCTATTTGTATGTTATATCGCCAAACGCCATCTGGATAAACTAAACTGGATAAAAATAGTCGATATAGAGAGCCAAACAAAAGCAGTAGTTTGGAGAAAATGTACAAGATTATAAGGATGGAAGTGGTTACATTTCATCAATTTTGATTTCGAGACAGGCGGCGAAGAATCCAAAATTTTCATTCTAGTGGAATTTTGAGTTGTTTTGTCGCCATTTTGTCTTTTTAGTTCATATCACTTTGCGTTCATCACTTTTGACGATTTTATCTTTCTATCTAAAGACAATAAAGCAAGCTAAAACCAGGGCGCTAAAAAGAATGGGCGGTGCAACGCGCCCACAGCGCTTGGGCGATGTGTGATGCTGAGCGAGACTGAGCCGAGCGCCCTCGAGAGAGCCGGAGTTAAAAAAAATGGCGGCAAATGGAGGTCGATGGATGATGAAGAAAAGGGATTGCTGCAAGAAAATGGTACAAGATATCCACTTAATGTTTTCGACATGAAGATTTCAATGTATTTTCAAAGCTGTAGGCGAGAAAGAACGGGTTTTATACTGTAACATTTATCACGAATTATTGGAAATAAAACGAGCTTGTTAGAAATGCATTACGCAAAATCTTTGCACGCAAAAACTAAAACATTAATTCCTGCGAACTATGACAGTAAACGGGTAAAGGTTAAGAGTATAGATAGAGGACCTTTTGCTCTTTCATCCGTGTAAATTTCCATTTGAACTTTTTTGAACTTTTTTTAGTTACATGCTATAGAGTTAAGGTGGTTGTTCTGTGATGCGATTAACATTGAGACTGACTAGTGTGGAAGCATATTTTTGTTTAAAAAAACTTTATGTGCCCCATTCAGGCACTACTAAAGCATTGAATGATAGGTTTGATCGAGTGAAGGCCCCAAAACACTAAAAATGTTTCATTGATAAGGTGTAAATTGTTGAAGCATGCAGTGATTATAGTTATTGATAGCAGTGTAAATTAAAGTGGTTGGTTCTCTGATCCTTATGGTTCTCTGATCCTTATGGCATAATGTACTGTACTGTACTGTACTGTATTGTACTTCCAGTCACACAGTTATTTAGCCATTTTTTAAAGACCTGTGAAATAGTAAATACCAGCGTGCTGTGATACTGAGTGGTACAGGATATTAATACATTCCCAAAATAATGTTTAGGAGACAACACTTACAAAATGATAAAATTCAGGTCATTCAGCAATGGATAAACCATTATCTGCATAGGATATGTTTGTGGACTTAAAGATAAACACATGTACAGAACATAAGAAGAACATCCCTGCGGTGTCCCACAGGGATCGATCTTGGGACCTCTATTGTTCTTAGTTTATATAAACGACCTCCCCGCATGCCCCCTATACTCTGTGCCAAGAATGTACGCCGACGACACAAGTCTTACGCTAAGCACAAGTGATCCAGCAGAGCTACAATCCAAATTAAATAGCGACTTAGATGAAATTCAGACCTGGCTACAAGCTAATAAACTTAGTCTTAATATATATATATATATATATATATATATATATATATATATATATATATATATATATATATATATATATATATATATATTAAAAAAAAAAACAAGTATTCTATTATTGATAGCCATAACAAGTTGGCTAATTTAAACCACCGGTTTGATATCAAGATTAATGAACATTCTCTAGAAAGAGCTAAAACTTACAAGTATCTTGGCATTGATTTAGATGAGAGCTTATCGTGGGACTCCCATATTGACTATATTGTTAGAAAAGCATCCGCTGGCCTCGGGGCTATCAAATGTGTCAGGAATTTGGTTCCCCGTGAGACTCTTATCATGATTTATAAAGCCCTCATCCAACCATACTTTGATTATTGTAGCTCCGTATGGGACAGTATAGGTGTGTGTCAGTCTGAGAGACTCCAAAAACTCCAAAATAGGGCTGCGCGTTTAATCATTTTCTCTGATTTAAATGTTAGATCTTCCACTTTAATCGGTGACCTTGGTTGGATTCTCTGGAGCGAAGGCGTTCAAAGCAACTAGCAATTATTCTCTTTAAGACTCTCCACAATCTTTCTCCGACTCGTCCAAACAGTGTTTTTAAAGCTACATCCAGTGTTCACTCACATAATCTAAGAAATTCAAAATACAACCTTTTCGTTCCTAGACCGAGTACTGAAGTAGGCAAACGAAGTTTTCAATATCGCGGTTCTGTCCTCTGGAACAGCTTACCTTTGAGCGCTAAGATACAGCCTACTCTTAGCTCTTTTAAATCATGTATTTAATTTTTATCTAATTTTAATGACAGTTAATAAAGGATAGTTTTTATTGTTTTTAATACAATTTTATATAAAAAATTAATTTAGTTAGATAATTTAAATTAGTTAAGTACTTAATCTATTGTTGTTAAAAACACGGCTCGATGGAAGAGCATGTATTGTGAATTGATACCGTGTCTAAATTAAGTTTACCTACCTACCTACCGAAAGGAAAGGGGTCATATTGTATTGTATCAAACTAACATACATCAACATGCACTTTGTTATAGCAACGTCAATAGGGACAGGGACATCTCTTTATGGTCCTTTATATCTGATGTGGATATTTTGTGATCAGATGAGACGTTCTTACCCTGTCAACCCTTTTAACTATTTAACAATGCTGCATCCTGTAGGAAGGGTGGTGGCTCTTCGGGCCCGGGGGGGGGGGGGGTACTCGATATATCCTTGGGTGGGGAGATGCGGCCCGGCCCCTCAAACCCTGACCCTGTTTAAGACAAAAATCGCTTATTTTCCTACCCTGTTGAAGACAGAATTCCGATTTTGATCCAAACCCTATTTTAGATTAAAAAAAAATGCTGCAGTTTAGTTCGTAGAACATAAGCGCAGGCTGTTTATTCGTCAAAGTAAAGACAACAATTGATAAAATCGATACCCTGATTAAGACAAAAAATGATATAATCGATAAAATGATTTGATAAAAAAGCAAGGCTGATAAACGGTGACAAAAATCCCGAAAAACATACCCTTGCTGGCCGCACGTCCCCATTAAGCCCTTATAAGGGAGTGCCCCACCCCCCCCCCCCCCCCCCCCCAGGTGTTCGGGGCTGTACTTCAGGGTTTAAAAGTGAGACAGATTGAGTTGCAAGCAAAGCCATACACTGTATAAATTTACATAATATAAAAAAAACAAAACCCCTAAAATCTCATGCCTTTTCAGTATAATGTCCAATGTTGCAAATGGCTTATATCAAAAACTAATTTTAATTCATATAACCCCTCTCTCCTAAAAAAAACTAAAAAAAATAGAACTGATATAAGAACTTCAAACACAAAAAGTTATTTTGCACATCCCAGTCACTTTATATCTATCTGATTATTCCCCCTTAAACCCTCCCCCCCCCCCCCCCCCTCCCCCTTCTCTCCCCTGGGTTCCATAAGAATCGCTTAAGCTTTTTTTCTTTTATTTACTCCATTTTTTAAATATGCTCAAGTTTATTTACAGTGAGATGTTTACATATTGAAAGGTATTGAATTAAGTTGTAAAGAGGGTACCATTTATTTAATACTTTTGAAATAATAATTTTAAGTTAATATTAAATTTGTATTATTTTAGTCTCGATCTCTTCCTTATATTTGAATGACCAGCCAAAATAAACAGGAAACTGCAGGAAAGATCAGTTTGCTTTGGGACTATGGGAATATCACAAGGAAATGTCACATATCATTTTTATACAACATTGATATTTAACTAAAGTATACCATACATAATGAATGACCTGTCAAATGGAAACTAAAGAGTAATAATTGCTCCAGGACAATGGAAATACAGTATCACAAAAGGAAACATCATATAGCTTGTATATATGACACTGACATTTATTTATCAATCTATATTTAATATATCAACAGTTATTTTTGTTAAAGATCTGTTCCACATAACTAAAACAAATGTCAAAATGGGTCTAGGGTTAAGGTTAAGCTGCTAGATCCATTTTGATTTTGACACAATACGATATGGCCCCTTTCGTTTCTGTTGTTCTTCTTATGTTCTGTACATGTGTTTATCTTTAAATCCACAAACATATCCTATGCAGATAATGTTAATATCCATTGCTGAATTTTATCATTTTGTAAGTGTTGTCTCATAAAAAAAAATTATTTTGGGAATGTATTAAATGTCCTGTACCATGCAGGCACTTAGTATCACAGCACGCTGGTATTTACTATTTCACAGGTCTTAAAAAAATGGCTGAATAACTGTGTGACTGGAAGCAGAAAATCAGATTTTATAATGCAGTACAGTACATTATGCCATCAGGATCAGAGAACCAACCACTTTAATTTACACTGCTATCAATAACTATAATCACTGCATGCTTCAACAATTTACACCTTATCAATGAAACATTTTTAGTGTTTTGGGGCCTTCATTCGATCAAACCTATCATTCAATGCTTTAGTAGTGCCTGAATAGGGCACATGAAGTTTTCTTAAACAAAAATATGCTTCCACAGCTAGTCAGTCTCAATATTAATCGCAACACAGAACAACCACCTTAATTCTATAGCATGTAACTAAAAAAGTTCAAAAAAGTTCAAAACGAAATTTACACGGATGAAAGAGCAATAGGTTCTCTATCTATACTCTTAACCTTTACCCGTTTACTGTCATAGTTCGCAGGGAATTAATGATTTAGTTTTTGCGTGCAAACATTTTGCGTAACGCATTTCTAACAAGCTCGTTTTATTTCCATTCGTGATAAATGTTACAGTATAAAACCCGTTCTTTCTCGCCTACAGCTTTGAAAAAACATTGAAATCTTCATGTCGAAAACATTAAGTGGATATCTTGTACCATTTTCTTGCAGCGATCCCTTTTCTTCATCATCCATCGACCTCCATTTGCCGCCATTTTTTTAACTCCGGCTCTCTCGAGGGCGCTCGGCCCAGTCTCGCTCCACATCACACATCGCCAAAGCGCTGTGGGCGCTTTGCACCGCCCATTCTTTTTAGCGCCCTGCTAAAACCAAGCTCCTGGACCCTCGGACGTACAGGGGGAGGGAGGGAGGGGGGGGGGGGGGGGGGGGGAAATATAGGAAATTATAATACAAATCTTAATTATACAATCAATTGAATACTACGCGCTCTGTGATTGGTCGTTGCCTATGATCTATCAGAATACAGACGCACGGCTGACCTCATAGAAAAATTGTTTGCTTTGTTTTGTCCAACATGGCGCACAATTTTGAAAATGTTTTCGACATTATTCTGGATTGAGCAAGTGAAAGCGTCGAAAAATGTTTAGAAGGAGCTGTTTACGAGCAAGAAAAAGAAGACACCAAGACGAAAAGTGTTCTTGGCTACTTGAAAAATACCTAAACCGGAACAAGTCTTCGAACAGTCGAGCGCTACGAGGCAAGTTCATAATTTCACTCTTTTTACTTTTCTTGTTATTGTATAAAACAAATAGATTCTATTTTGCCGTGTGTCTGTTCAGTTATAAATCACAGAAGACGTCAAAATGTGGTAAGAACATCAGTGACACACTCGCCTGCGGCACGTGTGCCACTTTTTTGTTCTTACCACATTTTTACGTCATCTGTGATCTATAACTGAACAGACACACGGCCAAATGGAATAATATATTTGTTAAACAGAATATAGACGACTGCACAGTTCCAAACTACCACAACTCATGCAGCAGTAGAGAAATAAGGATACGTATAGGCGTCTTTGGAACTTAGTCCTCATTCTATTCTGTAACATGTGATATAATCCAATTTGTTTTGTATAACAAATGTGTTCTGTGCATTGGTTGCCTTAACTGACTCGTCACACTGCCCAATAAGAAGCTTAAGTTTCCTCTGCAAATCAGTACTGCAAAGCGAAGAAGGATTCTTTTACATTCTGAGAATGCCAATTTCAGAGTATTTTGTAAGAAATATCCCATAAACGTCCTCTCGGTAGATGCAATAATAAGGATCAATGACATTTGTTTGTTTTGTCGTTAACTCCATCAATCAGAGGCCGAAGGTAAGATCATTACCCAGGCATCAGTAATAAAGAAAGAGTCGGCCGTGCGATCAACACCAACTCACGTTTTCGGGCCCGAAAGCTATTTTTTAAATGTAGTTTCTAACGAAAGGCGTTGAAGTTTTTAGCCCACAAATCAGGTAAAGTTGTGTAGTAAACGTAATATTTTTCTTGCTTAGCTTTCAAAATAAACAAAAGCCGAATCTTCATTCGTAAACATTCTGCACGTAACACAGTTTTTCGGGTCCGAAAAATTTTCGGGACTTTCGAGACACGCACGCTGGCGGCCAGGGTGGAGTGAAGACCGTGAAAAGTTATAACTCATTGGCCAGGGTTATTTATTATAACAGCTGGGCTAGGAAACTCTCAAAAAGAGCCAATAGGACAAAAGAGTTACGTTTTCAATGCTCTTTTATTTAATACCTTAACTTTAAACCCTTCAAATTAAGTTGTTAAGATCACCTTAGTTGATCAAACTATAACAGCAATGGCCAACAACTGTTAATTGCTAGTTGTCATTTGGATTAATTTGTCGTCCCATTTTTATGTTAAACCCTTTTTAAGTTACAATTTCCCCAGAATTTCTTCGTTTGTGTCCAGTAGCCGTGTCTCATGGTATCACTGAAACCATTTCCTGTAGAAAGACAAAGGAAGCATACTTTAATTAACGGATCCCTCGCTTAGAATACAGATTTTACTCTGTAGGAAGCATTTTTTGTGAGCGTTGTTACTGCGCAAGTGAGTAAGTTAGTAAGTTACTGTTGAAACCACAGGCTTACCATCCCCTGTTTGTGTGGCTTGCTGTGCAACCGTTACGGCCGTATCGGTCTATAAAATAAGCCTCACTTGAAAATAGAATAGAAACTCTCGAAATCACTGCCATGTTGTTTAGCTTTGTTTTTCTGTTTTTATTTACTTTGTTTTGCTATATGTTTATTCAGTTTGGCGATTTGGACTCACGAAAGCGGTGGATTTTCAAAATAACGGTCAGACACGCTAAAAAGTAGAAACAGAGAGCACTTTTGACCGAGTCAGGCCGTTGTTTTGGAAACACCGCTTTCGCAAGTCACATTTCGTCAAAATAAATTACAAATATGGACGTTTCTTTTTTTTATTGTAAGCGACCACCCCAATACATTTAAAGGTTAAAATACGTTTATGTTTTGTTAGAAGCAGCACTTCATTTTGTTAATGGGTGTACTGTAAAATCGTCAAATCATTTTACTTTGTCATCAAAACCACCGTATATGTTCACAAGCTTCTGACCAGGGGCCACTTTCAGTTGCTGCTTAAGAGAGCTACGACTGTAGATTTAATTCATCAACCTCCCTCCCCCTACCCCAACCCACCCATCGCACTCTCGAAGGGGAACACTATTACACAGCACCTTTCAATACATTAATTTCACACAGCTGTTACTGTTTTAATTAACCCTGGCCACGTTTTAAGAGCGCGTAGGTATAACCTACATCTACTAAACCAGTCGCTCGTCATTTTAATCTCCCCAATCTTTCTAAACAACACAGGACGATCTGCTTCAAATATGAAGAGCGAAACATTAATCTCCATATCGGCCCTCTTAATCTCCACGAATAAACGAACGTGTTTTATTAATTCAACTAATTTATTCTTGTTTTACGCCGTTACCATGTTTCCACCCTAACCCTAACCGTTACCTTTTGATAGTATGGACCACACACACCCCACAATTCCTTGATACGCCCCAACGAAGGGCTGCGCTCAAAAAAATTGTATTTTTACCGTGGCCAATTTACCTTATCAACTCAGTTAATATAAACAATGTCTGGTCGTATAAGTATCTACAATTGTTAGAACATCTCACCTCATTCCAGCTGGTAGACAAAGACGTCCCCGAATTTGCTTCTTCCGTTGGCATGGCCTGTGTTGGCCGTACTGAACTTGCACTCATCGGAGTTACCATAAATACTGTAGGTATTCTTGGCGTCATCTCCTGACCAGCATTTCGTTTCGTCTGCCCCAAACACTGTGTATCCAAGGGAGGTGGCTTTTGCTTTGCAGTAGTCATAAATTGCATCCGGGCCTGACACACTTCCAACGTCGTTGTCCAATACATCCGGAAGGGCCTTGTTAGGAGATTTGTTGCTGTAGCACCCAAGGTATTCCCAAACATCTTCTCAAGGGCAAAGAGGTTAATAAAAAGTCTTGCATAATGTCAATATTTGAGGACCTCTCTTAGATATCTTGGGTATCTGCTTTTGTTGCCATAGAAGGGCTCATTAACATTAATTTGGCACTACAATAGCTTTTGTTCACCGTGGTAAACAATGATACGGAGAATTGCTAATGGAAACAATGAAGTGTTGAAGGATCATGTGCAATACTCCCTGATTGATTGCAAAAAGAGATATATACGAAGCATGCCCGGGCATGTATGTAAAGCGACTACAATTAGAGCATTGATAATTGAACCCATCATAAGCTCGATGGGATGCTATTCAAGCACTTTATTCGCCGATAGATTGGTAATTCCAATATTATTTTATGTTCACATATTCCCTTTTGACAGTTTACAATGCGACGCGCCTTTTATTGACGGGTACGCCTCGAATTCAATTGACGGGTACGCCTCTTCGCAAAGTTGAGCACGATGTAATGTAATCTTGTCGCTTTGTGTTTATCGCAGAAGTGTAAAGTCAGTTACAAAATAGGAAGATTTAATTTACCTTATTGCTTACCACGTTTCCGCAGTTACGAAAATGATTACAGGAATTAGCTGGTGATAGAGCAGTTTCAATAGAGTGTCGAAAGTAATTAGACAATTACTTTGGTTTTTCATTGCTACGCTTTGTGATTGGCTAAAAAGTCTCGCGCCACATTCTCGATCAATCAAAAGTAAAACCAAAACCAATCGTGACTTGCTCTCACGCGTTTTCCCGCGCTTAGCGCCGGCGACATGTATTTGCTTTGAGCTCTGATTGGTTCATTGGATTGTTTACGACTGCTGTGATTGGACAGAGTAATTATACTTTGGTTTTGGTTTTACAACACTCAAATGAAAACTGCTGTATCATGCAAACTTATAAAAACGTTTGTTGGTTGCTCATGGTAAGGTGCGTCGCATTGTAACAATGAATGGTTCCACTTTTCACACACGTATTGTTTAACACTTTATTCAGTCTACAACTCGGTTAGAATAATGTGTAAAGAGACTCGAATTTGGGCTATAAAAACAACTGGTATATACTCATTGTTTGATGCTTTCTGTAGGTTAAAATTTATTTTAATGTACAGGATTTATACTTACCGTTTTCATTCGTTTTCTTGTAAACAGCCATTGATCGTGACTCTAAATAGCCAAAGGAGCCGACGTTATTAGTTTGGCACTGCCCTGATGATCCATAATCGTCATACGTATTTACGGCATCATCACCAGTCCAGCATACGTTATCATCCAGACCGAAAAGAGTGAATCCTTCATTGTTGGCCTTCTCTTTGCAATATAACAATTTTTTTGTTAGTCCAACATAGGCTACCTTCCTCAGGATATCTGGCAAGGCTTTTCCACTGTTATGAAAACATCCTCTGGCATTCCAAGTTTCTGTAAAACAATAAAAAGAATCGTGTATCTGAACTGGACACCGAGGGTTTGGTACAATATAACCTCCATTTTAAGGGGACACCCTCTGGACAAGGCGAAATGTCCCATTATTTATAGAGGTGTCCCCTTATGATGGTTTTGCTGGTATTGGTAATAATTAACTACTCGAACACTCTTAACTTGGGATGCCGCCATTTAATTTATCAATTGTAAAATACATGATTCGAATTGCAACTACAACCTTAGACTGTTTAAATTGTAGTTTACTATTATAGCCTCCCATTAGGTTTTTATAGCACAAACACATGGTTTTTTGATTTTATTAGAAAATTAATGCAGGGAAACTAACAACAACTGGATAATAAATAGTACTGTACAGCTATTTATGTCATCTAGTGCATTAACAAATATGATGAAAGACGGGATCAAAATGCTTGTTTTCACGTTATAGGGCTGTAGTAAAAACAAAATTGGCTGGCTTGTGACGGTAATATTGTAAATCGTTGCCTTGAGCGAGTGTTCACCATTATTTCCAGAAATTTATGACTAGCAATGAAATGTTAGTATTATTTTTATGTCTTGCAGAAGAATGTTACGGAAAGCGCCTTAAAGTTATCGAATAGTAAAATCATCAATCATCCTGTGAAACGCTTAAAACTAGATTGTTAAAGTGAATCCATAAAAATATTCAAAAATGGGATAAATAATTCCTTCAACTTGGATGTATCGTCACCATGCTCCCAAGGAAAACAATCTTGGTTCAAAATGCGCTTGCGCTCATTGCACGTGCAAATGACACAAGATATTATGCTCTGTAGTGATGCGCGATGGGAGTCAACTTAAAGAGCAATTTACACAAGAAACATTTTTTCTCACTTGGGCATTCATCAGTGGTACATGCTACAGTAGAAGAAGCAGGTCCCAAGCTACTGCAATCGTTGCCATCGTTTTTTGGTGGTGGATTGGTGCACGTTCTGGTTCTTGTCTTTGAACAAGGACCGTACTGTCCCCATTCAGAGTAACCGCCGTTTACTGAGAGAAACAAGTTGAGAAAATGTTAGTTACTCTTGTAGTGGTAATTACTCTCTCGTGTCTCTTTTAGTGACGAGAAAGATACGCTTAGTACACACATATCGCTCATAAAATGCCGATGAAACGGAGTTGAAAAAATGTCTATTGTTGTTAAACTCACTTGGGCATGGGTCAATGTTGCATTCTGTGGTAGACGAAGCGGGTCCCAGTCCACTGCAGTCCTGTCCTCCATTACCTGGTGGTGGATTGGTGCAAGTTCTGGTTCTCGTTGTTATCCCACCTCCACAAGTCTGTGAACAAGGTCCGTAAGATCCCCAAGCAGAATAACCACCATCCACTACATAAATACCAAGACATTATAAAAGTTGTGTAATACAACTGCGCTTTTTACTTGTGGCGAAGCACACGAGTTGTAAATCCGGCTTTGACTTTTCTTTTTTTTTTCGTGTCACATTAGCGCGTGCAAATTTATGCACGCATATTTAAGTGTATATCGACGACTATATGGCTTTCGGCCATGAAATACATACCGTAAAATCTCTCCGTGTGTTGACTCGAGAAGCAAGATAAAGAACTACTGCGTACAATTGCACACTTTCAAGACAATTCAAGGCGTTCATGGATGGATAGGACCGTTTGATATTGTGTTCGCCGCTTATTCCTGTGGGATTTTTGCTCTGGCAAGTTCTGTGTTTATAAGCTTATATTAAACTTGCCATTTGCTTAGCGATTGAGCTCCGGGTCGAGCTTAAGTGTCAGCTACTGAATCTAGTCAGTGCAGTGTAGTCTTACTTTTAAACCCGTGTATACGTGAAAGCATGATGAACGGATTATCGGCAAGGGTGTTTAAATAAAATTCACTCACCCACTCACTCACTCACCCACTCACTCACTCACTCACTCACTCACTCGCTTCTTCCATCAGCTGTAAACTTAGTGAGCGAATGCTTTGTTACGAACACGTTTCGTAACAGGAATTCAACGTGAATCCAACGATAACAATAATTCATTTGATGTAAACGAATATAGACAACAATAAGCTTACAGATGTTTCGCATTTGGAGTTTTTAGTGCAACATTAAAATCGATCTAAAAGGATTTCGCAATCTAAACACGCTTTCTGATGCGTATCTAGCTTAAAATAATTAAATTTAGTTCGTAGGTAGTATGTGCTCTTGGACAGCGCAGTGATTGAGTTTGTGACTTAGTCCCGGACGGTCCTAGTTCGAATCTTTATAAAGTCCTCCTTTTTTTTTCTTTTTTTGAACTGGACATTACGAAAGTGATGTACTTTTTTCTCGTTCGTCAAAAATCCTTATGTTTAATTCAAAAAAAAAATATATATATATCGAACCGTGTCAGTGTGAAAACGTAAGCTTACGGCAATATTGCGTTACGCGTTAGCATTTCTTCTTCTCTGGTTGGCTCTTAGGAGCCTTTGATTAGACATAATTTTAAGCTTATGTTTCTCTGTAAAAGCACTCAAATCACTTGGGAATCAATGCAGCAATGAGTTAAAGGCGCCACGAGTTCAAGCTGTGTACAGCTTCTTGTTCTTGTTATATTTTAGTCTTTTTAGCGATTAGTAAAACAATTATAACTGCCGAGTGAAAATAATTAGTACCCTGACACAAGGTTCTGAGGAATCAATTGCTTATCATACGTCATGCCATCTTCCCTAAATATTTGTCTCGGCAGTATTTTCCTAGCGCGTAGTCAAATCAGTCTTGGTCATACTCGTTATTTTAAGCATCAGTTTTGCATGAGTTATCACACAAAAGAAAACATTCTCTACAAAACTACTGCAGAAATGATATGCGATCGCCAGTTTAATAGTTTAATAGAGGAGCTAAGAGGCACGAATATACGAATTCCCTTCCAGTGAACATATTTTAAAATGATAAGTCTTGTTCTCTTAATACTTCAAATCTGCTTTCTTCTCGTAGAATTAAAGTATTTGTGGTTTATTTCATTAGCTGTTTATTTTTTGACTTGTTTACCTGGACAATCACCACTGTTACACTGCTGTGTCTCACTGTTTGGACCCAAGTCTGAGCAGTCCGCTCCTCCGGAACCCGGGGGAGGATTGGTGCAGGTACGGCTCCTCGAACGTGAACCAATTCCACAACTTGAAGAACACTTGGACCAAGTACTCCACTCAGAGTAGCCCCCGTTCACTTTAAAAATAAGTATAATAGGCCTTTTATATTGTGTTTTGTGATGAAAATAAAACTGTAGAGGTCTTTCTTCTGAATGTTTTACTTCGTTTGGGTTTCGTCAGGAATGGCTTGGTTGGCTAGCTAGTTGGCTTGGTTGGTTGGTTTCGTTTGATTGACTTCAGTGGGTTAAGTTTGGTCAGTATTAGATTGATGGGATAGTTGGATATAGTTGGGTGGGTTGGTTTTGTTTGATTGACTTGATGGCGTGTGTTAGTTGGATTGGTCGTGTTTGGTCAGGAGTGGTCTGGTTGTTTGATTTAATGTTTAGTGGAGTTGGTTGGGTTAGGTTAGTTGACTTGATGGGGTTGGGCTGTTTGGTTTGGTCAGGAGAGGTTGCTTTGGTTGGATGGCTAGTGGAGCTGGTTGCTTTGGAGACTTACTTTAGTAGTCTTGATTGGTTGACTTGGTTTGGTTGGCTGATTGGTTGGTTGATTCGTTGGTTGGTTGAGTTTGGTCAGGCGAGATTGGGTTGGTTTGGTTGGATGGTTAGATTAGTTGTTGGCTTTGTTTTATTTAATTGATTGTTTGGCTAAGTTGGGTCAGTTTGGAGGTTGGGTTTGGAGGTTGGTTGAATGGTTAGTGGAATTGGTTGCTTTGGCTTAGTTGACTTGATTGGCTGGCTAGGTTAGATTGGTTGGATTAGTAAATTGATTGGTTGCTTGGTTTGGTTCGGTTCGATGGTTAGTGGAGCTAGCCGGTAAAATTGCGTTGGTTTAGTTGACTCTATCGGCTGGTTGGGTTGGTAGATTGGTTTGGTTTGTTGGTTGGTTTGGTCAGGAGATGTTGGGTCGGTTCGGTTGCATGGATAGTGGAGTTGGGTTTCTTGGTTTCGTTGACTTCATAAGTTGGGTAGGTTGGGTTAGTTGGGTTGGTTGGTTCTATATAGTTGGTTGGTTGAGTTTCGTTGAGAAGAAAGGTTTGATTGGTTTAGTTAGATGTGAGTTAAGCTGGTTAGTTGTATTATTTAGTTCGAACTTTTGAAAATAAACGCTCTTACTCGTTTTTAGAACTGGACATAATAAAAGCGATGTACTTTTTTTTCGTTCGTATAAAATCCTTACGTTTAATTCAAATATATATATATATATATATATATATATAGACAGTATATATATATATATATATATATATATATATATATATATATATATATATATATATATATATATATATATATATATAGACAGTTAAAGTGAGAACAGAAATTTTCACAACAAAGATTATGAGTGAAAAAGTGCCTCAGCCGGGAGTTGAAACCGGGTCTCCTGATGACCGGACAGATGCCTTACCCCTAGGCCACTGAGACAACCACACTTACACAAACACAAACAACACATTTGTGGCTTCATAGTGGAAAGCTCTTGGGAGACGTTTTTACACAAATTCTGCAATTAGGATCGCGTCACTTTACCCAGTCGTTCAGCGATTCACAGTCCACTCCCCTTGGAAATTAATTTACAAATTAGTGTGGGAAGGGAGATATGGACAACTAATTGCCTCATAATCTTTGGATCACCAACCTATTCTCGTTCGGAAGGCGATTCACAGCGATTTCTGAAATAACAAGGGCCATCCTTTTGTCCTGCACCAGAAGATATCAATTGGCAAGAGGTCCATGATGATTTAGAATCCTTTGAAGCTAGACTTAGAACTGCCGTCTTCTTTATGGAAAAGGAGCTAGGGGAGCCAGTTGTCAACACAGAGGGCCGTAGCCACTTGCCACCAATACCAGGTAAAAAAGGCTGGAAACCACCAGTTTCTAAATTCCCGGAACTTGAACTTTTTTTTTTATAAAATGTTAGAAAAGATGTTCTTAATCCACGCAACACTAGAAGTGTTCGTGACAATTTATCTAAAGGGGAGCGTTCTGCGCTTAGGAAACTTAAGAATTCCGACGTAACTATTAGAATACAGGATAAGGGTTCCCGCTTTGTTTTGATTATATTCCGTAGAATATGAAAGTAAAATGCTTGGTCAGCTTAACAATCCATTACATTACAAATCTTTACAATCAGATCCCACCGCCAAGCATCTAACTGTCTGAGATCATGCGCTCGCATCAACCATCAAGACCAATAACGAATTGGAATAGTTTCTTTCTTGTGGTGATGTCTGAAATGTATAACTTGAAATACGTTAAAGAATTAGTGTGGTTTTAAGTTTTTTTTTTGTATGTTAGGATTTTAAATTCTTTTTTATGAGAACTGGCAACGACGTTTTATGAAGGCAAAATTATGTCTGTGGTGGGAATATAGATTTTTATTTTAGAGCGATGTGGTGTGTTGAAAAGCCAAATTTGGCAATAATTGATGTCCGTAGTTGCTCAATTTACAGTTGTATGATGTTTGTGCGCTAATTACATTTCGAGTTCATTACAGTGCGAATGTAGCGAATTAGCCGCTGAATACTTCAAATATAGAATGAGTTCGATGGAGAGTCTAGGAAGTCGGCAACAAAGACAGGTGTACTTGTTAACTTACAGTAGAGCAAACCTGTCTATTTTCCCTACGAGAGAAAGCTTTGCGAGTGCCGTAGTGAACGCTTTTGAAACAACAACACAGGCAAAGGTATTACATTGGGTTGTTTCTTTGGAGGCACATAACGATGAGCATGAGAGTGCAAATCCAAGTCATTATCACATGGCTGTGAAACTTTCGACTAAAACAAGGTGGTTAAACGTGCGTACCTTTCTCGATAATCAGTATAACATCCAGGTCAACTTCAGTGGTGTACATAGCACCTATTATGGCGCTTACAGGTACACCGTCAAAGAAGACACGGATGTGGCCTTGTCGCAAAATCACCCTGATCTGTCAGAACCAAAAACAAATAGAGCTATCGCAGAAAGAAAGAGAAAGGCGAAACAGCGGGAATCAGGAGCAAGAAAGAAGAGGCCATGCAAGCGTTTGTCTGTTTATGATGTAACTCAACTTATACAGTCACGCGGCATCAAGTCCCGTTTAGAATTAGTAGCTTTTGCTGTCGAACAAAATCAGTTAGGGAAGAGTAATCTGGCTGAATTTGTTGCAAATAGAGGTGTGAAAGTTGTCGAGGAGGCAATAGAAATGGCGAAGGAATTCGAGGAAGCAGAAGAGAAACTCGCAAGATCCAAGAAAACTCGCATGGAGTTGCTGAATGAAGCATACCAAAGTTCATGTGTGACGGATTGTAATGGGCGATGGTTGGAGTGCGCAATCAGTTTGATAGAAAAGAACGGAATATTGTTATCTTCATTTGCAGCATCTATTTACACTGCACTAAAACTTGGAAGAGCAAAGTACCAGAACATTTATGTGCATGGCCCAGCTAATGCAGGAAAAACTTTCATTCTTTCCCCCCTGAAAGAGATTTATGAGACCTTCTGTAATCCCGCCACGGGAACTTTTGCTTGGCTCGGGGCCGAACAGGCTGAAGTGATCATGTTGAACGATTTCCGATGGAACGCTTCAATAATCGCTTGGGCAGATTTACTGCAGCTATTAGAAGGGGACATTGTCCACCTTCCAGCGCCCAAGAATTTTTGTAAAAAAGATATTGAATTTAGCAAAGATACACCGTTTTTTGCGACAGCGGATGCCCCATTGGTGATGATTAAAGGCGGTTCAAATGATCACGCAAACACGGAAATGATGCATGTGCGTTGGAAATACTACCATTTCTGGAAACAGATTCCAGAAAATGCACAAATTCGTTTGAGCCCGTGCAAAAGATGCTTTGCGAAACTGATTTTGGACTATAAATAAAGCAATTAAGGTCATATACAAAGCGATGTCAACACGTTTAAACAAACAATGTCACGCACGTCCTCTACAGTTGACAGTGCTCCATGCCGACTCCATTACATTTCTCCCTAAGAAAAGTCCATATTTTGGTTCGAAAAACGGCTTCCTTTAACTTAAAACCGGTTGAAATGTAATGAAAGTCGACATTTTGCTTTGTTCAGAGCTGAATAATCAATGCCAGAAAACGTCGTGTTATAAAATGAACAATTCTCCGTCTAAATCGAGAGTTAAGTTGAAATATTTATAAAGCAGGTTTTTATATGTTATGCATGGAGAAATGATGATATTCACACATCGCTGTTTTAGTTTCCATATGCTTCTCCATTTTCGTTATTTTCACATTGTATTTTGTTAATAGGCGTATAGAAATACACGATAAGTACTTTTTAGCGAAGGAGAGACGCAATTTTAGAGGGGAGAAATGTGTTGTGTTACATCAGTTCACCTGTATGTGGGCTCCGTGTACAGACATTACGCAAGATTATAATTACGGTTTCAAAGTAAACTTTATTGCACAATAGTAGTTGATATTAGCCACTTTTGAGACAGTCCAAATTTCTCCCAGTTTTCACACAATTCATTTCCTGCTGATTTAGGCAATTAACAAAGAATTTTTCACCAGCTAAATTCAGCAGAATCATCACAATTCTGATAGATTGAGCAGATTTGAAGAAATTATCAATTGTGTGAAAAATGGCGGAACTCGACGAATTTTTCAGGATTTTTTAGAATTCTTGTGAACTGCTTAAACTGGGAGAAATTTGGACTGTCTCAAAAGTGGCTAATATCAACTACTGACTGCTAAAAATGAACACAAAAAAATAATTTGAAATTAGGCACTTTCCAAAACTTCACGCCCATTTGGGGAGAATATTTCTCCCAGTCTCCAATGCCCTAAAGCCAGCGTGTCAATTCCATTTCCCAGAATCACTCTTTTGTCATCTTCCGCACTCATCGCAATTTTGGTCATGTTTTCCGTGAACAAATGGTGCCCCCTGCTGCGGAAGATACTTTGCCTCCTGAGTTGCTTTTCTTTTGTCCTCAAACATTTCATGAAGTTTGCATGCCTCAAACTCTTTTTGATCATGCATTTTTTCACTCCTTTTGCCTTTTGTTCCCCTGTGGTTTTTGCATTCTTCTCAATCAGGAGAGAATACAGTTTCGGCCTCAGGGCGACAAATTCTGTCAGAATGGCACCCCCGCATTCATCTTTCATCAGCCCAATCTTTTTCTTGTTTTCTTTCACAATTGGCAATCCATTCAGAACAGCTGGGTGATTTTCTGGGAAATCATTTGTGTCAAACCACTTTGGTACATCTGCGACAATATCAGCAAAGAAATCTGCCGTTTCAATCTCCAACGCCAAAGAATCTGTGTCGGTATACAGAACAGAACAATTTTCCCACTTTTTCTTCGCATACCCATAATGGAAATCATACATCAAAGTTTTGGAGAGATCCAAGATTGACATCCCAGCGAAGATGGGTTTGTTCATGACCACTCGCGTTTTCCTCATCTTGACCGCAATCAGAAATTCATCAAAAATCTTCACGTCTGCGAAGTTGGGCTTGTTAATCAACTTTTCTGCCCTTTCAACATCTTTCACCAGTTCAATCGAAACTCGTTTTCTCAAGTTTTCCATGGTTTTCCCAAACACGGAGTTGTTCATCAGTTTGAAGAACTCTTTTTCAAATGCATTTTTTGCCTTTGCTCTCAGGGCTGTGTTTTTGCCAATGTAACATTTCATGAAAGGTTCCTCTTTGAATGAAATTCCTCGCTTGATGGCTTTCAGTTTCATTCCCAGGGAAAGATAGAGTTGCAGGTTTTTTCCATGCAAAACCATGCCTTCTTTGTCCCTCAGATTTTGCGTCAACTTTTCCACTCCACCCAGTTTCAAACTTTCTGGAGCCAGGGGAAAATCATTATGGTCGTCATGCAGTTCTTTGGGATAAATGAGATCAACTTCAAGAATACAACCTTGACCTTCAGCATTCACAAAGTTTTCCCAGTTTTGCAAATCTTCCTCGCTCATCCATTGGAATTCTCCAACTGGAAGAGGCTGTGACATTGCCCACCCATAAAGGTTGTTTGCATCCAAATAAACCAGAAAACAACAAGCTTCATCGGGGTTGAAATCCTTCAAATATTTATTGTTTGCTTTCGCAAATCGCTTGAATGCATTTGCGTTTCCCCCTCTGATTCCTTTTTCAATCATTAACAACTGATCCACATCTTCCAGAAGTTCCAATTTCACTCCGGTCATTTTCAACATTGCGTCCCAAGCCATTCCGGGGGCAGTGAAGAAGTGAGCTGGATCCAGTTCATAGTTTTCTTCGCAAAGTTTTCTGAAACTTTCCATGACATCGGCAAGCAGCAACACATCTGTTTTCAAATAAAGATCGTGATATTCTCCCATGTTTTTCACTTCAAATTCTTTCCAGACTTTCTGGGCGTGTTGAAAATCTTTTTTCTTCACTTTCTCCTGATTTAATCGGGAGAAAAAAGCGGCTTTCTTTGGTAGTTTTTTCTCAAACTTATCAAACCCATCCATGAATTCATAGGGATAAACTCCTTTTCGGCGCATCAACTCGCTGCGTTCTCCAAAAAATCTGACGGTTTCTTTCAGTTCTTCTTTGGGGAGATTCTTCACCAGCGATTCCAATCCCATCAGCGTGAATTTGAAGGAATCCAGAAATCGAATTTCATGTTTCACGGAAAATTCTCTCCATTTCCCCTCTTCTACCTCTCTTCGTTCTTTTTTCAACTCAAACTTTAGGGAGAAGAAAATATATTTCTCCTCGTTGTTGGGGATGCATGTCACGCTCAAAACTTCATCCATTGTTCCCAAAGCTCGCACAAAAAGATGCGCGTCGTAATTTTGGAGATTGTGGAAAAACACAGGGGTGAATTTTGGCCTTTGAAACTTGAGGTTGCAAGATCTGTGCGCTGCTCCCCTGAATTTTCCGGAGAAATGGCAGTGATCTCTGACTTTGGACAGGTCTTCTTCTCCGAATTCTTCTCGGCACAACCAGCATACCGTGGCTTCTCGAAATGATTTCCATTCTTGGCTGGTCATGGGGGACATTTCCTTTTTCGGCAAACTCAGGTGAGCTTGCCTCACATGGGAAATCAATTCCCGAATGAAATCTTTGGGGAGTTCTTCGTTTTCATCTTTTGCTCTTTTCAACACGGGTTCCATTTGCAAAAATGGGGAAACGAGATGAAATGCAAATCCACAGGGAATATGCTCGTGAGTTTTTTGAGTGTTCCCCAAAGGTTTCAGAATAGATTCAAAATCCGCATAACCCACCACAGGCACATGCAGCATTTTCCCATAGTTTTGGAAAGAGCATTCGCCTCCTAGAACTTCAATCCTTGCCGCCTCAAAGTCTTCGCAAATGGCTTTATGTTTCTTCAAACTTTCCACGCTGGGAAATGAATTGAGGCATCTTTTGCAGAAAAATCTTTCATGCCCATGGCGTGAAACTTGAGAGGATGCCAGGCGAGAGAAATTCTTCACCAGGCAATAGTGCGTTTTGAATTCCTCTGTCAGCAGAATCAAATCCACGTGAAATGCCTTTTCTTCCTCGGTAATCCTCAGGGGAAAAACAGATCCATTCCAGCCAAAAACATTCACTGAAATTGTCGGATTTCTTGCTTCAAAAAACTTGATTTTGTCCACGGCCATGGGGAATTCGCAACCATCCCAATTCATGTCTTCCGCTTGTTTTCGCAAATCCGGTGTGATTCTTTCTGGGTGGACTTCAACCATATTTGCGGCTCTGCCCAAGCACCATTTGAAGCACATGTTATCTTCATTTTTCATGTTGATCACGGCTTTCTTGTTCTCCAAGTCTGGGGGCAAAGCAATCCAAGAAGACCCTCGCAGTGGGTTCCAGCGCACAAAATGAATTTCCAAACGCAAAACTCTTTCAAACATCCAATTACTTCCCCTGCGATTGAAGTTTTCCAAATTTTCAATTATTTCTCTTTCCATTTCATCCACAATCTCCGGGTTGTTTCCCAGATTCTTTTTCTGCCGGGAATGGAAAAATGGGTCATCAATTATTTCCTCTCCAGAAGCCAAACTGGTTTGGGACATTTCTACATTCAGAACGCATTTCACTTTTGTTTGTGGATTTTCTCGCAGGAGTCTGAGAATATGCCATCTTGCTTTCCGGAAAAAATATTGGGGAGTTGGGGAATCATCTCCTTGAATTATAAATTGTTTCGCGAATCCTTTCAAAGCGGATTTTCCTTCTTCCACGACCAACCTTTGCTTCCACAATTCAGCGATTTGCTTTTTCAATCTTTCCACCGCGGGATTGGCTCTTCTCCGAATATCAACATCATCCACATTTTCCAACCAATTCAGCCAATCCGAAACCGTTCCTGTGTTTTCTTCAATCACTCTGGGAATGGCTCTGGAAGGAAAAATTCTTCTTTCCGGAATCAAAATAGGCACATCAATTTTTTCATTTTCGCATCTAGAGGGTTGGCTTTTCGTCTTTTTCGAGTTCTCAAACGAGTTGCTTTGTTCATTTTGGGCTGATCTAATCCTCCTCCCCAAAGATTTTCAACTAAAAATTTCATTAAGTCATTTTTCTTCAATCGCGACCAACCTCGCAAATTTGTCGATCGCGCAAATGATTGCCATGCAGCTAAAGACATTTTTAATGGAAAAAAAAATCTTTTTTCCCCATTTAAAATGAAGTTTTCAATTCAGGAAGTGAGCGAAGCGAACCCCGGAGGGGAAGGAAAAGAAAAGCAAACTTTTTTCACATTCAAAGAAGCCAGCGAAAAAAAGGGGCTTCCCTCCAAAACGATTTTGCGAGTTCTCAAATCGGGCAACACTAAATATACCAGAAGAACCGACCAAAAAGTGTTCTGGATTCAGGAGGAAGAAGACACACCATTCATCCAGATTGATGGGGAAGATTTTTTCACCGCAGAGGAAATTCGGGAACGATTTGGGTTATCACGCACAGTTTTTTTCAATCAACTCTGCAAGAAAAAAACTCATTTTCTGGATTCAGGGGAAAAATCGCACGAAGTCACTTGGGTTTCTCCCAGATTGCAAGAATTCATCTATCTCATGAAAAAGAAAGCTGCATTGGAAACGGCGATGCACGCGCACCCCAAAAAAGGGCTTTATAAACATCATAACCTCTGCCAGGCTGAGATGAACGACGCCTTTGTGGATTTGCAAAATGCGTTTTGAATTTTTTCTTCATTGGAGAAAAAATGTCAGGTGAAAACAAATCCACTCCTCCGAAAGAGGCTGAAAAAATCAAAGAGGAAACGGACTGGGAAAAAGCGTGTGACGCAGAAAGAAACTTCCAAAAAGCGGTTGACATGGCCACTGGTTTTCTCCCAGTCCGATCGGAAGAGGATCGCAAGTTCATGGAAAAATGGATTTTCGCGATTTAATTCATTTTTTTTATCTCCTCCCAAAAAATGAATCCCGCGAAAATATTTATCCCCGACTGCTCTCTCGGAGACCCCTGTAAGAAATCTTCTGGAAAAATTAATTTCTGCCTTCTCCCCTGCCTCCACATGGACTCACGGTTCAAAGTGAAACTCCAAACCAAATTCAAGATTTTCCTTCATGAGGGTGAATCGTTTTCTATGGGCATCACTATTCCGAGCGAGTTCATTAGTTTCTTCAACAATCTGGAAAAACATTTCAACTCTGCTGCGATGAAAAAGAAGCAGGCAATCAAAGAGATTTCCCCGTCTTTTGCTCGATTTCAGGAGGGAGATTTCATTCTCGTGAAAACTGACAAATCCGAGCAGGAAAAGATTTACGCAAAAATATATCCCTCCAAAATTCCCACAACGGATTTCTCCTGCAGATTTTGGGAACTGTGCGCGGATGGGAAAAAGAAACCCATCTTGAAGCAAAAAGAACTCATTGGCTGTCCTCTCCGCGGGCAAGTCGTTTTTTCGATCAAACATCTTTTCTGCGGAAATGTGAAAGCAATCACATGCATTGTGGACGAAGTTTTGGTGGAGGAAATAGTGCAGGCTGCCTCGGAATTCGATGAGTTTGAGGACAAGAATGAGGACGATGAAGTTTGATCTCGCTGAAATCTGGAGGAAACTCCAAATTATTTTTCAGAATCTGATTCTGAAAAATATTTTTGTGATTTTTCAGTGAATTTGGGCAGAACCTTTTTCCTGATTTTTTCAGATTTGCCACGTGTGACAGGTCTGATTTTGCCCCAGATTTTTTCAGTTCATTTGGGCAGATTTTCCACGTACATTTGCTCCGGAAAATGATTTTGAAAATGAATTTGAAAATGAATTTGAAAATGAATTTTTGAATTTTTAATTCTGGAAAAAATATCTGCTCCAGAAAAATGTATTTTGAATTTTGAATTTTGAATTCTGGAAAAAATATCTGCTCCAGAAAAAACGAATTTTTGAATTTTGAATTTTGAATTCTGGAAAAAATATCTGCTCCAGAAAAAACGAATTTTTGAATTTTGAATTCTGGAAAAAATATCTGCTCCAGAAAAAACGAATTTTTGAATTTTGAATTCTGGAAAAAATATCTGCTCCAGAAAAAACGAATTTTTGAATTTTGAATTTTGAATTCTGGAAAAAATATCTGCTCCAGAAAAAACGAATTTTTGAATTTTGAATTTTGAATTCTGGAAAAAATATCTGCTCCAGAAAAAACGAATTTTTGAATTTTGAATTTGAAATTTGAATTTGAAAATGAATTCCGGAAAATGAATTCCGGAAAATGAATTTTGAAAATCTAACCAATCCGGAAAAATGTCGGGGACAAAATTGAGATGCAACTTTGAAAAATCTGGGAATGACATAAATCTTTTCTCTTCCCCCGGAGCAAAAATTTGGCCTCAAATTCATCAAAATTGGAGCAGAATTTGACCTCAAAATTCACACAAAATTTGGGGAAAGTTGTCAAGGGGAGAATTTTTGCAATCCGGGGTGTATTTTGGGCCATTGTGGGGAAAAAAACTGCCCTCTGTGCCCTGCTTTTCTGCTGAACTCAGGAGAAAATGGCAAAAAACCCCACAACTGTCTGTGGGTTTGGCTAAATTCTATTTTCCGGAGAAAAAAAGGCGCGCTATTTCTGACCCCCATCGTTGAACATGTTTTACAAATAAAAACATTGTTGGGGAGGGTTTTTTTATGCTCTTTTCCTACAGTATATTCATTGCATTTTATCTAACCCCAGGTTTTCTCTGGGAATTATTTCTCCAAACGGTTTTATAGAAATTTTTTCAAAATAAAATCAAAAAATTCTTCCGGAAAATGATTTCAGCTCCCCCACCCACGTGATGGGGGAAATCAACTTTTTTCAGTTCATTTTCCTGCGAAAATGAACTCAAAAATTCAGGAAAGTTTCATTTTTTCCCCCTGAATTTGTCATTTTCCCCCTGAATTTGTCATTTTGTCCCCTGAATTTGTCATTTTCCCCCTGAATTTACATTTTATCCCCCTGAATTTGTCAAGATTTTCCCCCTGAATTCGCCGGAGAATTCAGATTCGTCGAGAAATTCCTGATTTTTCCTGAGATTTGCGGCGTTGGCATTTCTCCTGAGAATCCACAAAACAAAGTTCACCAAGAAGATTCCGAAATTAATTTATTTTTTTCCACCTATCAAAATGTGGGTTTTGATAGATGCAGTTTCCAAAGAAAGGCTCAGCCAGCGATTTTCGTCCCAGGCGAAGTTGGTAGCATTCATGCATTTTTCTCCTAAAACTTTGAACAAAGCAATCAATGAAGGAAGAAACAAATTTCAGTTTCGCGGGAGGGAAGTGACAATTGTCGACCAAAAAGTCACTCGTTTTTCAGTTCATGAATCTCCCAGCGATCCTCCGCTGGCGAAATTTGAAACCGAAACCGAAATGGCAGCATGGATCGGAGTCACAAGGCAAGCCGTTTCTTGCGCTTTCAAAAGAACTGGCTGGTGCCAGAGTTGGAAAATCAGGAAAAATGGAAAAGATTATTTCATGAAACGAATTGCCGACAAGGAACCGGTGGGTTCTCTTCCCGAAGCGGCTGGAGCGGAGCGAAGCGAAGCGAGCGAAGCGAGAAAAATCCCGGCCATCACCCAAAAACCGCATGCGATTCCCGTCAGAGTCACTTCCCCCAGTTCAACCAAGATTTATCCCAATGTTTCGGCGGCAACATCTGAGTTGGGGATCGATGCGAGAACAATTCATGATGCATTGAAAAGCGGGAGAAATTCCTTCACCCGGAGAAGAGATGGGGTCAAATTCCAAGTTGAAAAAGCATCGCTGCAACCACAGAAGAAATCTCTTCCTCGCCCCGCAGATGTGGTGGGTCAGAAGGCGCTGGATGATGTGCAGCGAAATTGGGGAATGAAGTTTCAGTGGATGAAAAATCGCTATCCGGGATGGGAAATGACTTTGACCCCCGACATGGAAAAGTTTCAAACAAAGCGGGTGCTTTTCAACCCCAACACCGGCAGTAATTTTCCCGTGAAAGTCTGGCAGGATTTTATAGATTATTTTGACAAGCGGTATTTGGATTACCCCTATGAAACAGACTTTGTGAATTATTTCGCAGAAGGGGTCTGGAAGTTCTCAGCGAGAATCAGCGAGACTGAATTTGAGCCCTGGTTTTGTTTTGTTTTGCAAGGCCAGGAGAAACCAACCAGGATGGAAACACCTGTCGCGAACCGCGAAAAACACGCACTGGAAGATGAGGAAAAAATGGTGGCTTGGGCAGAGGAAAATGCGAAAGACATACCCTCTCCTGAGGAAAAGGCGGAAGAGGAATGGGAGAAAAATGAAAAGAAGCGCGTGAAACTCATCGAGAGTGAGCGAAATCCATTCCATCCAGATATTTGGAAGCATTGCGAAAATGCGCCAATGGATCCAGAATTTGCCTTCCTCAGAAATATGCGCCATATTCTTCCCCAGGGATTTCGGGTGAAAGGTTTGGTTGAAAAAGACAACGACAAAATGCAGTTTCTGGTGGCCAGTGAGCATTTTGATAATTGCGTGGTGATGGGGCCGACTCCCGCCTCGTTGGAGGTCGGTTTTCCTTTTCCTGCCCCGCCGCGAGAAATCCTGGAAAGCGATCTCTGGATGCCGATCTTTCCCCTGGATGTTAGGGAGTTTGCTGGGGAATGGTATTGGAGAGTTCAGATAATTCCTAAGTGAGCTGTGATTTTCATTTCCAGCGGAAATGAAATTATTCAAAGAGAGTGTCATATTCCCTCTCAAATCTCTCCAGATTCAACCCCAAGTCGATCACGATCCCGTCAATCGCTTCCATCGCAGGGAGAAATTCGTCCCTGTCGAATTTTCCTGATCTCAAAGCAAATCTCAACTCAGTCAGAGTTTTTTCATAAGTGGTGAAGACGAACTTGGCCATGTCGATCTTTGATTTCAGGTTCTTCATCTCGTGAACCGTTTTCACAAGCAATCCCACTCCGGAGATAACTCCCAAAATGATTGGGTTCAAAGTCGCGGCCCCAGCAATCGTGCCGATTGCCACCAATCCAGTGGAAGTCAAATTCAGGGAAAGATTCAACTTCTTGAATCGACTGTAAAGTCGTTTCAGGCACCAAAATCTTTTGTGATAAAATCGAAAAAGTTTTTTGATCTCTTCCAGTTCTTCTTCCCGAATTGCGGGGTTGATGTGATTGAAAGCAAAGATGCTTTGTTTTCGCTTCGCGCGGCTCGGCTCGCTTCGCTCGCTCGCTCTCATTTTTCAGGGAGAAAATCATTTTTCAATCAGAATTGTCGCTTTTGCTCTTTGAATGGCATTTCCATCCGAGAGAGCCAGATAGAAAGCTTCTTCCTGCCCAACATGGAGATTGAAGGTGAACTGCAGTGAACCAAATGAATTGGTGGAAGGTCTGACTGCTTTCCGAGTGATGCGATCTCCTTTAACAACACTTGTCATGATGATGGTTGCTCCACTCACTGGGTTGGAACCGCGTTGAAGAATGAAAACCGTGCCATTCAAAATCCGGAAGTCAGATCCAAATTGTTGCCAATAATTTGTTTCATCTTCCTCTTCATTTGGGAAGATCAAACAATCACCGTGTTTTCCTTTCACAAATCTTGCAAAAATGAAGTGTTTTGACGGGCGAAGCGGCAAATTCAACAAGGAGTGCGAATTCAAATCCAAGTCAGTCTCCATGACCATCTTCCCCGCTTGGAAAACGAAAGGGGAATCATAAACGCTGCTTTCAACATCAGGTTGAGAACCAGCAATGCCATATATGATCAACTTTGCGGATCCTTCTGCAGCTGACTCGGCAGTTCCCCGCCACTTCAGATCCAGATAAATGTATTCTGGTGGAGTGATCTCCCATTTGTGCATGTGGATGATGGATCTGGAATACCCCGAAAACTTCTTTGTTGATTGTTGCTTGATATTCAGACTTGTGCTCACGACATTAACGCTCACACCATCCATTGACGCGGGGAAGAATTCAATGCAAATCGTGTATTCTCCGTCTGTGAGATTGTACATATTGAATCCAAGTCTCCCAGAGTATTCATTAAAAAGATTTTTTTGTGATTTGTAAGTCATAAGCCTTCTTGTTGAAATGATGCGGCGAATCTGGAAAATCACTTATCCCAGTCACTGTCATATGATGTTCAGAGCTGGATTCATCCACATCTTCCATCAGATAGCAGAATGCGTCCTTTGGGTGAGAGGTTGACGTGATATGCGATTCATTTACGTATTTTTTGATCTTCTCTTCTAATTCCATCGTGTGGGCTACCACACCTCCTATCTGGTTATCCACATAAGATTTTGACGTGGGTTGTCGCTTCAGAGTTGGCGTTGCAATATTGTTGATTTGTTGCGAGTTCATATCCAGGTTTCCGGTCATTGTCCCGCCTTCCAACGAAAGCTTTTTCGCGGATTGGGCATCCACATATCTTTTATTTGCGCCCTGATCGGCAACTTCGGGATCTTTCACGTTAAAAATGGTGTGATTTCCCATATCCAAAGCTGTCTCCATTGGAAACGTCTCTTTGCGGCTGAGAAAGATATTTTTGGCGTCATTATAAGAAACCAGGTTGTTATAATGCGCTCCCAAATCATGCCATGTTTGTTGTTTTGAGTTTTTCACGTTGAAAAGTTCTTTTAAATCAATATCCTTCGTGACTTCATGAGTGTGAGCCGGAGCATCAGGGTGGAATTTTTTCAGAGTGACCATATTCACCGCTGACAAATCCTGGTTTTCATCCGTGTCCAGATTGACGATCAATTTGCGATTCATTTCTATTTCCCCGGGGTTGATGAGTTTTTGTCCCCTGAGATCAAGATCCCCAGTCATATGCGAGGAACCATCCACCTGGAGAGAATCTGCTCGCAATTGCGTTGCAAGCGTGTCAACTTGGTGTTTGGTAATTGCATCCGAATTCCCCGTTCCTTCAGCGACATTTGTCAGGCGTTTCCTTTGCAGGTCGAAGTCCCCTGCTGGCGTCAGCTTGAAACCAACTCCTGGCAATCCATCTTTTCCATCTCGTCCTCCCTGGAAGTTGCTTGTTTCAGACAGCAATCCATTTGAATAACTCATTTTAAATGCTTTCATCAAAATTTTTGGCAATGAATTTCCTCGGCTTATCCACATACAGGAAAGAGAACGGATCATGCGTTGCTTTCCGATAATCTTCTTTGCTGACATTGTTCTCCCTGCAGATCGCCGTAATTTCTTTGTTGCTGGGGAATTCAAAGATGCAAAAATGCGAACAATTCAGGCGGATATCTTTTGGTGTTCCGAAATAACTTTGCGAAAGATAAATCACAGAACATTTCTTGTGCCTGCCCTGAATGAAATAATCAATCAATGGCTTTTGGTTTTTTCGGAAACAAAATCATCGAAAACAACCAGCTTTTGATTCTCCCCTGACAATTCAGAAACTGGGATGATTTCATCCGGGGATGCTTCCACAACGTCATACCCAGCTTCTTTGCTGAATGGGCGAAATGTTTTCAGCAGATGTTGATATTTGGTTTGGTCAAGATTTTTCGCATAGAGATAAATTTTGTCGTAGAAGAGCAGCGGGCGGAGGATCATATCCAGGAGAACATTTGTTTTCCCCGATCCCGAAGGGCCACAGATCAACATTCTGAAAGTTCGATCCGGCATGAACGGGTGAAGTTGTTTGAAATTCGTGATTGGATCCTGACAATCATAATTTGGAATCTTCATTTTATTAATGAACATGGCGTTCTTTATCTTGTTGTACATCTTGTTCTACATCTTGTTCTACATCCCAAATTTGTGTTTCTGGGATATAAATGAGTTTATTGAAATGGCAAGAAATGGCTAAAAGCAAATCTGCTTTCGGCAAAAAAATCAACTTTGTTCACAATGCTATCACCCAGAAAAAGTTGGGTGAAAAGACAAGTCAAATCGGACTTGAAAAAACATTCAAACCCATCACAGCGAAACTGGATGAGGTGATTGAGTCGAATTTGGGGCCGCTTCGGCCACTTCCCCGGAAAAAGAAAAAAGCCAAACCAGCGGAGATTGATTATCTCCCCGAAGTCGATCCATTTGAAGAGATGGATGTCCAAGGCCTGTTTGATGAGGCCGTTCCATCCCAACCCAAGAAGCAAATTCCAGCAGGGCCGCCAACATATGAAGAAGTTGTGCAAGAGGTAGGGGAAGATCCACCTGAATATGAAGAAGACGACTCTCCCGATTATGCTCTTGCGCCGGGAGATGAAGGGGAATGGGAAGAGGAAGAGGAAGAGGAAGCCAATAAGATATTGGATAGCTTGGACCTCACAAATTATGATACTGTGGAGAAAAATCTCAGTGACCCAAATATCTCATCAACGAGGAAAATCAATTATCTCAAGAATATTGTAACCATTGCAAACTACAGAAGAAATCAGTTGAAGGGCTACAAAACATCTTGGTCCAAAAAGTTCCATAAAGGTGCAATAACGCAAGAGCAAAAGAATTTGCAACATAGCAGAATAGACCACTCATCCCGAATTTTGAGTGAATACATCAAACATTTTCAAGCGAAACAAAAGACATTGGAAGGTTCGGGAATCAGGAGAAAAAAAGGTGGATCCATCCGTTTTTTCTCCAACCCCACAGATCTCCTCCAGAAACTTGAGGTCATTGTTGGCTCCATCCTTGCTGGGAATACGAATTCAGGCATCAGAAATACCGGGGTTGGTATTCTTGATCTTCTCCTGAAAGAAAACGCCATCAACAAATCCCAGCATGAGAAGCTTTTCAGAAAGTATTTCAAACTCTAAAATGGAAATCGAAAGAGAAATTGTCCTGTCCTCCTTTTCTGTCAAGACTGGGGGAAACAAACCAGAAAATTTCACAACAAAATTCAATCGGCCCATTGTTTTGGATCCAAATTCCCAATATGTTGTTGGGTTGAACAGAATTATCAATATGAGTTTTACGTGGTATAACATCAATGCGGCATTGAAAAATCAGCTGATCAGATTCAGCTCTGACGGTGGGAAAACATTTTCCGATATCACCTTTCCCGCTGGGGTTTGGGATTATTCCACTTTGAATGCGGCAATTCGAAACGCAACAGGCCCCCTCGCAGGATCCACCCCAGGAAAGAATGAAAAATTCCCAATCAATCTTGCTTTCTCTCCCACAACTTTCAGAGTAACAATCACACTGGAAGAAAATTATCAACTGGATTTGACACAATCCAATTTCAACGATCTCATTGGTTTCGATAAAAAGATTCTGAAAGATAAAGTCAATGTTGGCCCCAGAGTTCCAAACCTCAGTCAAGATACTGATATGTTGAACGTTCATTGCGATCTCACAAGTGATTCGCTTGTGGATGGGGAAGAGAGCGATATCATCTTCTCCTTTTCAACATCTGTTCTGCAGGCCTCCTATAGTTTTACCCTTGAACCCATGAGAGTGATGTTCAGCCCTGTGAATAAAAACAGAATAAGCTCCATTCGGATTTATATCACCGATGGGAAAAGGCGGGTTGTTGATTTGAATGGAGCCGATACAGCGTTCTCGCTTATCTTGAAAAAACAAATAAAATGAAAAGTTATGAATTCTCTCGTTTTTTCCACCCCCAGCTGGGGCGGTTTGTCTTCCGGCATAAAGGAACAGGTGTCATTGTGGACAATATTTTCAAACCAATGAGGAAGGTCGCATCAGTCGTCTTCAATAAATTCTCAAAACCCATTGCGAAAAAAGCATTGGAATCAGGAATTTCTCACGCTGGGGATAAACTCGGCAAAAAAGTAGTTGAAAAATCTGGTGATTTGATCATGAAAAAGCTGGGAAATATGAGAAAGGGGAGCAAAAAACCGCCAGCTCGACCACAATCAGCCCCTGCGTCAACCTCCGGAGAAAGTTCTGATGCTATATTGAACAGGCTGATCTCTGGGCAGGGAGTCCGAAAAAGAAAAAAATAATATAAAATGGCTTTTCGATCGAATGAATATCTTCAAAGAAATGAATTAGTGCGCTTCCAGCTGGATGACACAATCCGAGCTCCAGCTAATGATCAACATCAACAAAAAAATGGTTATAAATTCACGATTAATGACAGATCGGCATTCTATGATTGGTATAATGCGTATTTCGAGGTGCAATTTCAACTCCAAAAACTGGCAGATGGTGCTGGCTATGCAGCAGCTGACAGGATCACAGTGATCAATGGAGCTCATTCCCTGATTAAACACCTGACAATCCGATCTGCGGGAAAGATTATTTATGATACTGATAATCTGCATAAAGTCTGTTTCACAAAGAATTTGCTGGAATACTCCGACGACTTCAGCAGATCAGTCGCCAAGAACAGTTTCTGGTATTTGGATACTGATGCAACAACCGCTAATACGAATCTTGGATTTGAAGCTCGGCGAGTGCAATCTCAAGCAGTTCAAGACAATGGAAACGGCGGTGCAAAGAACATTAACACGATCATTCCCCTGAATCGTTTTTCCTTTTTCGAGGAGTTGGAAGATAAGATGCTTGTGCCTATGCAGCTTCAATTCGAGATAACACTTCAAGATGATGGGGAACTCATTCATATGGCAAACGGCGTTGATGCTGGAAGAGTTGTTGTGAACCGGTTTTTGCTTTGGGTGCCAAGATTGACTCCCAAAGATTCTCTTTATGACAAATTTGTCAGCTCATTCCTGAAAGAAACGCAATGGAAATATCTGAGGGAAATGTATCAGCAATCAGCTCCCTCGCAGTCATCAGGATTCTTCCAGATCTCAGCGAGCATCGACAATGTGAGGCATATTTTTGTCTGGCTGAAAAGAACCGCTCCGCCCAATGATGACCCTGCAGAAGGCAATCCCTACCTGATGGACACTTTCAAGCTGAATGCGGACAATGAAAACTCATCCTTGTTGAACTGCCGGCTGGAATATGGAAACGGAGTTTTCTACCCGGAAACAGAGTACGACAGTGAAAGCAAAGTGAGGATTTTCCAGGATGTCATGGCTTATGCAATGCGGAAAAATGATTATAACACTGGAACACAGCTGAATCTGGCCAATTTCAATTCTCTTTTCCCGTTGATCTATTTCGATCTGACTTATCAAACTGAAAAACCAACAAGAGATCCCAAGCAGTTGATATTCAGGTATCGATTGAACGCAGATGCAGCGGCAAACTTCAATGTACATGCGATAGTTCTCTATGAAGAAGAAGTGAAAATCGTTAAGATTGGAAATGAGCTGGTTATCGTGTGACGTGTGATCTGTGAAAAACATATCTTGTCATTTAAAATGACAACATATCACCCATATAAAGTAAATCTGTCGAAAGGGCAAAAAAGCAAGCTTGGAAGAGCATTCCGAACAAAAAGCCCTATCACCCTGAGATTGGGTGGCAAACAAACAAGCGGAAATGATGAACTGATGCTGACAGCCAATCAAATAAAACGAATCGGCAAAGCCGCATCTCAGGGAAAGGGAGTTGAAATCAAGATATCAAAAACGCAAATCCGAAAAGTGATGAAGCAAGGTGGAAGTCTTTTCTCTGCTATTGTTCCCCTGGCTCGTTCCCTGGCACCCACCCTGGCAAAGACACTTGGACTGTCAGCATTGGCTGGTTTGGCGAGTGAAGGAGCGAGTCAAGTCGTGAAAAAGATAAGCGGGAAGGGAGCGCAGCGACCTCGACTGAAAGGAGGCGGACAAACGGGTGGATTTCTCATTCCCCAAGATAAAATTCAGAAACTGATTGACAATAAACATTTGTTGACAAATAAGCAGAAACAGGATATTTTGACTGCCCTGAAATCAGGAGGACAACTGACGATAAAACCATCAGCAAAACAATCTGGTGGATTGTTGGGAACTGTGCTGGCTTCCATCGGAATTCCACTGGCGCTGGACATGGTGAAAAATTTGTTTGGGAAGGGAGCGGCGCAGCCGCGACCTCGACTGAAAGGAGAAGGCGCTCCAAGAGTTGGACGCCCCAAAGGAAAAGGCGCTCCTAGAGTCCGGCAGCCCAAAGGAAACCGCGCTCCAAGATTGGGCACTCCCTTCCAACGCCCGCCTCCATTCATCGGAACCTGGGGACGAAAAATTGGGATGGGAAAAAAATCCAAAAAAGGAACGGGACTTCTGCTGGGATCGAAAAGTCCATTCAACAATATCCCAGTTCTCGGGGCAATATTGTGAGCGAAGCGAAACCCAAATTCGTGAACAAACCCCCTGAGCAACCTTGATCTTCTCCAGTGGATTGATTTTCTGAAAATTCCCAATTTCAAAGGGATTTTCGCCAGGGATGAAGCCATGCCCCGAGAACACAGCCCCTGCATTATCAATCTTGATTCGCTTGAAAATGCAGGAACTCACTGGGTGTGTTGCGCTCCCTCTGGGAAATTCACGTGGTATTTCGACTCTTTTGGGATGGGATTTCCCCAGGAATTCAAAAGTTCCAAACCGGGGATTTGGAACAGCAGTCAATATCAAAACATCAACAGCGTTCTTTGCGGGTATTATTGCCTCTTCTTCCTCCATCAATGGTCGCAGGGGAAAGATTTCTATGATATTCTCAAGCCTCTCAGTCTGACTGATACAGCGCAAAATGAAAAATTCATAAAAGAATATTTCGATTGAAAATGGAAATCTATTGCGTGAAGGAAAAAAGATTCACACCAAATGTGCCCGGTTCAGAACGCCGCGTCACAACAAAAAACAACAGGACAATGGTGAAAGCTCGATGCGCTTCCTGCGGGAAAAAGAAAGCTCAATTTGTTTCGGGAAACTGAGTCGGCCCTCACAAGGTGAGGGCATCGGTGAACTTGCGCTGACTGGCGTCGCGCATGCGCTGCCTTGGTTGGGAAAAAAGACAGTTGAAATGGGTCGTTATGGAGCCATTGAATTGTTGCGAAACAAAAACACTCAAAAGAAAGCAATGGATTTTGCGTTGGACAAGATGAAACCATTTCTTGCCAAAACCTCTTCCGATATGCTCAATCAACTGAGTACGGCGATCCGACCAAACAGAAAATATAAAACAGATCGAGCAGATTTGGATGGGGGTGCTTTAGATGTTCATTCCCTGATTGGGAAGCTGCCAAGACCAAAGAAAGGTTTCACTTTGCCTGGACATAATTATACAGGTCCCTGGAACCCATTGGATAAGCAAGTCAGATTTGATGAAAAGGGAAAAATTCTCGAAATTATGCAGCAGCCCACAGGAAAAACAGATGCAGTTGCTATGCAGCACGATGTTGATTATTTAGTCTGCGCGAAGAAAGCGGATCCGCGCAAATGCAAGAACGAAGCAGACAGGAAAATGGTTGCCGCTTTGGATGCCATTCCCTGGAAAGAAAGGCAATGGGGGCATGCTTTGGCGAGAAACACAATTCAAGCAAAACAAAAACTTGGCCTCGGTGCCCCAAAAAACGGGAAAAGATTTTGAGTGAAGGCTGGGCTCAAAATCTGGCAAATGAACTTCACCGGCCAATCAGGCGACGCTTTCCAAAGAGGCGAGTCATAGCATATGGGATTGACAACATCTGGGCGGCTGATCTGGTCGAGATGGGGAAATTTTCGAGGTGGAATAAAGGGATCAGATATCTCCTGATGGTGATCGATGTTTTCTCAAAATTCGGTTGGATATGCCCCCTGAAAGACAAGCGAGGACAAACAGTGGCTGATGCTTTCCGAGACATATTCAAGGGGCGAAAACCGAAGATGCTTTGGAGTGACAAAGGGTCTGAATTTTTCAACGCAACAATGAAAAATCTGCTTGATAAGAATGGGGTAAAATTGTACACAACACAAAACGAAGAAAAGGCATCTGTTGTTGAGCGCTGGATCAGGTCTTTTAAGGAGAAACTCTTCCGGATGTTTTCTGCTAACAACAATACAATATACTGGGACAAACTTGGCAAATTACAGGATGAATATAATCATCGTTTTCATTCGAGCATTCGGATGAGTCCCGCAGAGGCGAGCAAACAGGAAAATGAGAAAAAGGTTTTCGCTAATTTATACGGAGATTTAATTTATGCTAAACACAACCCGGCAAAATTCAGGGTTGGCGACAGGGTGAGAATTTCAAAGTTTAAACGGCAATTATTTGACAAAGGTTTCACCCCGAACTGGACAGAGGAGATATTTGTGATTGACGAAATAAAGAACACAAACCCTGTAACGTATAAATTAGTCGATCTGTTGGGAGAATCAATCACCGGATCATTTTACGAGGCGGAACTTCAAAAGACAACGCAAGATGTGTTTCGAATTGAAAAAGTTATTCGCCGCGATAATAAGCGAAAACTCGCGCTTGTAAAATGGACAGGTTACCCTGACAAATTTAATTCTTGGGTTCCACTGAGTGATGTGGAAAAACTATCTTAGCGTTTCGCTGAAAAATCTGGTGGAAAACAAATTTTGGAAAAAAATTCTGGAAAAAATATTCCGCTGAAAAAAATCCTGGAAAAAATATTCCGCTGAAAAATCTCGTGGAAAAAAAATTCTGAAAAAAATATTCCGCTGAAAAATCTGGTGGAAAAATATTCCGCTGAAAAAAATTCTGGAAAAAATATTCCGCTGAAAAATCTGGTGGAAAAAATTCTGAAAAAAATTCTGAAAAAAATATTCCGCTGAAAAATCTGGTGGAAAAAAATTCCGCTGAAAAAAATTTCTGAAAAAATATTCCGCTGAAAAATCTGGTGGAAAAAAAATTCCGCTGAAAAAAATGCTGAAAAATCTGGTGGGAAAAAAAATTCTGAAAAAAATATTCCGCTGAAAAATCTGGTGGAAAAAATATTCCGCTGAAATCTGGGGGAAATAAATTCATTGAATTTCTTATCAAAATTTTTATCAGAATTGCGAGTTTTATCAGAATTTGCCAAATTTTGATAAAAATTTTGATAAAAATGTATTGGCCAAAAATCATCACGTGATATTTTGTCACCTGTCTATTTACACAAAAAGAACAAATGCGGAAGATGAATGTTTTACATTCATATTCATAAAGTCTGTAATTTCAAAACACCGCTTAGCATCGCTTTCGTTTCGCTTCGCTTGGCCCGTTTTGCTTCGCTTGACTTTCTTTCATTTCCCGGTGGATTTCCCAGAGAAGGCCGCTTTGCTTTTGGAGTTCCTTTTTGAGAATCTTGTGTTCCTCCTGGAGATTGACAAAAGATTCAAAGAGGAGTTCAATTGAGTCTTCGATTTCGTCGCTTCGCTCAGCTTCCTCCATCTCTGAATCAGACACAATGAATTCCTCGTCTGAAGTGGTGGGAGTTTCATCGTCGCTTCTTATTTCTTCCTCTGAGCATGTGGAACAATCTTCATGGTCACTCGCACTGAGGCTCGCTTCGCTCGCTTCGCTTCGCTCGGCTTCATTGGAAAATACTTTTTCAAGATCCATTTTCTTTCCAATGACATTTTTTGAAGATTGTTTGGATTATTTTTTCTTGTTTCGCCCGTCTGGATGGAGTTTTGAGCAGTTTGAAATCATCTTCATTGGGGCTGAAACCGTTCTTCTTCAACAGGGCGAAAAGAACTTGATTGCAATTGAGAAACTTGTCTCTGCTGAGAAACTTGTCTCTGCTGAGATGAAGGTCATTATATGCAAGTGAAAAATATTTAAAGTCGTCAATGAGAAATTTTTCCAGATGCTCATAATCATTTCCGTCGTGACCTGTTATATGATTGAAAATTTCATGATCGCGGCCATTGACTTTTTTCCATTTGGAAGCTTTGACGAAATCCCTGACTTTTTTTCTTGTGATTTCGTCACGGGGAATTTGGGAGAGAATTTCTTTTTCATAAAATTCGAGATCTTTGAGTGGAATTTCATTTTTTTCCCCTGATGTTTCCCCTGATTTTGCCGAGTGATATCTTTGAAATGTTCCAGCCTGTCATTTTTGGGAGAATGCCATGTTGTGAGGGTTTCTCGAATAATTTCAGGAGTGAAATCGATTTCTTCTTCTTCGGAATCAGACATTTTCTTGCCGGAAGAGATTTTTTTGAGTTTTGGATGGAATTTGGCCGCTGCGGAATTTAGGGAAAGATTTTTTCAGAATGCCTAATTTCAAAATATTTTTTTTGTGCTCATTTTTAGCAGTCAGTAGTTGATATTAGCCACTTTTGAGACAGTCCAAATTTCTCCCAGTTTTCACACAATTCATTTCCTGCTGATTTAGGCAATTAACAAAGAATTTTTCACCAGCTAAATTCAGCAGAATCATCACAATTCTGATAGATTGAGCAGATTTGAAGAAATTATCAATTGTGTGAAAAATGGCGGAACTCGACGAATTTTTCAGGATTTTTTAGAATTCTTGTGAACTGCTTAAACTGGGAGAAATTTGGACTGTCTCAAAAGTGGCTAATATCAACTACTCACAATAAAAGTGGACATTTTACAGTGTTTTCGCTTCCAATTTAGTATTTCACTCTAGCGCCATTAGACAAAATAATTTCACTTATTCTGTTTGGCATACTTCTTATAGCGCGATCAATGAGTTCAGAGTTTACAGAGTCAAAACAACGAATAACTCTCATTTTAAATTCCTCAAATGACTCCTTTACAATGTTTAGCCGTATGGCCTCGTCTTCTAACATTTTTTCTAATGATATTAAAAAGGTTTTCAATAGGATTAAGATCTGGTGAACGAGCTGGAATTCGGTGGAACTCAGCGCCGATCTCTTGCAAGGCTAACTTAGCGGATTTACTTGTCTGTGAGGGATCATTGTCCATTATAAACACCCTCCGAGCTGTACTGCCGGCTTTAGCAAAACACAAACGAAAATGATTCCTTATAAAAGAAGCAAAAAACTTTCCGTTCATAGTTTCGTAGACTTCACGGAGAATTACACCCTTTGAATAAGAAATTGCCACTAAAAGGTGCAGTCTTCTGCCACCTGCAAGATCTTTAGAACCCTTTGCGGTTATATTAAGACCCTCTGACCTCTTTCGCCAAACGCGAGATTTTGGTTGAATCGCTGTACTCAAAGGATTCGTCTTGTAGATAAAGGACACAGCATCTAAATAGAATGCCACTTCATTGTTCCAAAACTCTGGACATTCATTTAAAGTGCGCTTCATCTTTCTCGCATACTGCAGTCTCGAAAGCCGGTCTTTCGCGCTGACAAGTCCCTTCTTTCTCGTCTGAAGAAATTTGTAGCCCTCCTCGTTCAGATATCGAGAGATAGTTCTTCGGCTCACTAGGTGACTTATACCACTGGCTTCCGCTAACTGCTTCACGGTAAAATTCACGTTTTTTCGTCGCAACTTTTTAATAGTGCGAATTAAAGTTCTTATTCCACGCTGATCCAGTTTCCTCGGGCGACCTGGTTTCTTTTGAGCGGGAAGAGATCTCGCCCTGCACTTGTGACTGTTACATAGCCGATACACTTCTGATTTCGACATGTTACATCTCTTCGCAATTTCACGGTAACTTAAAGGGTTCTCCGAGTGTCGTCGTAACACCAAAGCTAATGCTTTGGAATCCGCTAATATTCGTGTTCGCTTCACCATCTTTGACTCCTCTCTTTGACGTTTTGAACTATTGTTTTAGGTGGCAAGGTCGGCGATTGAAATGCGTGTCGGATAAAACGCCTTCTGCTCACCTTTTAGAATTTATTTTGAAAACATGCATTCATTCACTTAATACAGTTCTGGAATGTCCTCACTGATCACGTCTTGAAGCTGCATATCCTTTCATTCCCACTTACGTTTTACCATGAAGTGGGTGTAGGAAGTGTATACAAAGCCGACGCCTTTTCCCGAAAAGGCGGTGTAAAACTACTGTAGTACGAGCACATTATGGATTAATAAAGTAACGTACAAACCAATAACTTGTAACGCACTTACCGGTAAATTAATTAAACATTTCACTGATAAATATATCCCCTAATTCGAATCCCTTAAAAGTTACTGTTCTCGCTCCGACAACCGTGGTCAAAATGTTTAGGGACACTCCACATATTTTAAACAACTTTGTAAACGACTTCAAACTCGCCGATAAGTAAAGTGAAAATTAAACAACTTAAAACTCTATTCCCCCGCTCCCCCCAGACAAGGTTGAAGTCTGTCAACTGTACTACATGTTGAAAGTGTTTTTTTATTCCCGTGTCTCAACCTTGTACCGGGGGGGAGGGGGTAAGGATTTACTTGAGATTTGAGACGAAATATGTCAAGTGTCCCAAATGTTTCGACCACGGTTGTAGGTTCAGTAGAACAGTGGTGTTCTAAATGGTTGCAAAGGGGTGAGATTTCACCAGAACTCGTTTCTTGGATTGTTAATAGAAAGGCTAGGCCCGGGGTTGCGTTCGGAAACATCAAAACGCATAAGAAAGACAACCCGCTTAGACTAATTACATCTTGCTGTGGGACGGCTATTGAGAACCTATCAGCCTTCACGGAATTTTATTTGCAACCGTTAGCTAGAAAACAACCATCTTTTGTCAAAGACACTACTGACCTACTGAACAGGATAGGGGAGCTTAACAAACAGGGTCCTTTTCCCGAGGGTACCCTCCTAGTTTCTTCGGATGTGGTTTCTATGTTCCCTAATATTGATAACGAACTAGGTTTGGGAGCGGTTAAGAGAGCGCTTGAAACCAGAGATCAAATGCTACCATCCACCAGTTGCATTTTGGAAGCCGTGGAGATTTGCCTTAAAAGCAATGACTCGTTTTTCAATGAGAAATTTTATTTGCAAATTCACGGTACTGCTATGGGACCTAAAAACGCCTGTAGCTATGTCGATTTGGCCATGGGTGAAATAGATCACAAAGCTAAGTTTGGCGGCCCTATTAAACCTTCACAATGCTGGAGATATCGTGATGATATCTTTGATCTCTGGCAGCAAGGTCTTTCTGCGCTGAATTCTTTTACTGAGTATATCAATTCTCTGTATCCCACTATTAAATTCGAATTAGTTTTTTTCTGAGAACAAACTTAATGTTTTAGACGTTACACTCCCTCTTGTCGATGGGTTTATTCAGACTGATGTTTATTCCAAACCTACAGATAGCCATTTGTATCTTTCTCCATCCAGTGCCCATCCTAAGCATGTTTTCAAGGCAATCCCTTTTGGGGTTGCCTCGAGACTGCGCAGAAATTGTTCGGAGGACGATTTTCTCACCAAAAGGTTGGAGGAGTACAAGGGCTACCTGGTTGATCAAGGATATCCAGTAGAATCTGTTTCCCGGGAATTTTCTAGAGCGGCAGAAATTCCTAGAAGTGATTTGCTTAAACCTAAAGTTAGGGATTCCAATTTTTTTTTTCCTTTTGTTCTTACATATAATCCGAATTTACCATTATTCATTAATGGGTTGATTAGAAAACATTTTCATCTCTTGGAGTCATCCCCCAAACTTAAAGAGCCCTTCCCACCTGGTTCTATTATATCATCTTATCGCAGACCTAAGAACCTAAAAGAAATTTTAGCACCTTCTAAGTGCAGAAACAGCCCGCGGCCGACAACGAATGTACAAGCACCCAGCTGCTACAAATGCGAAAAGACCAGATGTGACCTCTGCGAGAATTACCTTGTCAGTTCTAAAACTTTTTTTAGTGCCCAAACTGGCAAAACATATAGTATTCGACAAAGGCTTTCGTGCAACTCCGATAATGTGATTTATTTGGTTCATTGCAAGAAATGCAATCTCCAGTATGTTGGATCTACCACTACGGAATTTAAAGTTAGATTTAGGAATCACAAATCTACGATGAAAACAAACAAGAAAACCTGCGAGGTCGCCATACACTTCAACAAAACGCCACACATTCTAACAGATTTCACTTTTCAATGCATAGACCAAATTTATACAAACACAAATCAAGACACAGAAAAATTACTTGTCACGAAAGAAGCGTACTGGAGTGCGCAACTATTTTCCCTTTCACCTTTTGGGCTAAATAAAAGACAAGAATTTCATTCTAAAACTCGTATTCATTACAATTAAATTCAGGGAGGTTTCATCACTAGGTTGTGATTTTCTTATAGTGAACTTTTAGCATAATTTTTTATCGCCTTTTGTAATTGTCTTAGCGTTCAAGGGCCTCGTTCGGGATTTTGTTATTTTTGTGCTGGCCTTGTCTCTCAAAGGCTCTGAGTGTGGAATTTATTACTCATTATTTAAGGACCCTGCTCAGGGATTTTGTTGTGGCATTGGCCTGTATGATTGTTCAGAGCCCTGAATGGGAAACTTATTAAGTTGGAGCTATTGCATAACTTTTTCTATTTATTTTTGATTGTTTTTCTTAGTTATTATACCTTTTGTTAGGTTATTGTAGCTCATTAGTATATTTGTGGCAATTGTGGTTTTCCTTTGGTTTAGTCTCGTTATCACTTCTATTATTGTATTATTGTTGTAATTTTTGCTTTTATTTTTGTTACGTAATTTATCAGTAGTTTAACGTTAAGTCATTGTTGTAAACGTATTTAAGTCTAATGTGTAACTTGTCTGTATAACTGATGAAGGTCGAGAGACCGAAACGTTTTTAAACTAAATTTTTATATTTTTTATACCAAAAGTTGTCCATTTTCGGTCTTTTTAACTAGTCTTTTTTTTATCGTATCCACCAAATCCGGACTGTAAATCCATTATTGTGATCCTTTTGGTGTGACATCTTTCGTTTGCTCAGGCAGCACCTTCAAAACTGTCACTGCTCACAGTTTGAGCACTCTCGTGACTCCACAATGCAATCCAACAATGTGTAACCGTACATCCTGTGCCCAAGTTCAGGAGTTGCCATAAAGCCATTATGGTAACAACCGGGAGGGCACATTGTATACATAATTGTATGTCACGCTCACTGTTCATACAGTTTGAGCACTCTCTGGATTGGGTGGAGAGCCTCGTAAGAGGTGTTCACTATTGGCATATTGCTTCGCTCACTGCTCACAGTTTGAGCACTCTCGTGACTCCACAATGCAATCCAACAATGTGTAACCGTACATCCTGTGCCCAAGTTCAGGAGTTGCCATAAAGCCATTATGGTAACAACCGGGAGGGCACATTGTATACATAATTGTATATATATATATATATATATATATATATATATATATATATATATATATATATATATATATATATATATATATATATGACTACAGGTGAGTTCCACACTGATGTATCCAGAATAGTGCTCGACAATAATGGAGCGGTATGTCCACAGCAAATCTAACCACCCCCCATGCATAATAAAGAATATCCCTAAGGCAATTAACAAGAGGCTCTCGGAAATCTCCTCAGATGAAGAAACCTTCAATGAAGCAGCACCACCCTACCAAGAGGCACTCCGAAAAAGCGGCTATTCACATACCCTCCGATTCATACCACCGCAACAATCGCCAGAACCGACAAACACAGTAAAGAGAAAAAGGCAGAGAAACATTATATGGTTCAACCCACCATTCAGCAGAAACGTACAAACAAACATAGGAAAAGAATTTCTTAATTTGATCAAAAAACATTTCCCACCAAACCACAAATTAAGGAAAATTTTCAACAGAAATAATCTCAAACTCAGCTACAGTTGTTCCCTTAACATTAAGCATATCATTGATGGCCACAACAAAGCTATTCTAAAACGAAATGCAACTCCAGATGAGCGAAACCCTCCTAAAGCCTGCAACTGCAGAGACCTAAGCAAGTGCCCTCTTAACGGAGAATGCCTAGTAAAGGACGTAGTTTATCAAGCCACCGTCACTACCGCTGAACACTCAGAGACGTACGTCGGGCTTACCGCCACTGAGTTCAAGACGAGATGGCGTAACCATCAAGCATCTTTCAGGCACACAAGCAAAAGAAATGACACTGAACTAAGTAAACATCTTTGGGAGCTGAAAGATCAAAACAAAGACTTTACAATCTCCTGGAGAATCCTTGCCAAGGCTAAATCCTATAGTAACCTTACAAAACGGTGTAACCTTTGTAACACCGAGAAATTCTTTATTTTATATAAACCAGACATGGCAACGCTTAATAAACGCAATGAACTTGTATCCACTTGTAGGCACAAGCGAAAGTTTCTCCTTAAATTTAATCGAATCCTTTAGAAATATCCCACACTTATATAGGTTTCTATTGTTCTTTGGGTTTGCTTTGATCGTTTATACCGCATCATTTAGAACCAATTATATGTATTGTACCCCTAGTTTTTAATTTTTTTTTAACGTTTTTGGTCAGCATCATATTACTGTCTATTTCGTATTTTTCAGGACCAATCATATGTATCTCTCTCTGTTGTCACTTTTGTTTAAATTTTGTAACGGCTTCGGTCTAGATCATATTACTGATGTATAAAACCTATTTTATGCTACAGTGTATATAGAATTTAACTGATGAGTAGACCGACGCAACATCGGTCCACGAAACAGAACTGTATAAAAGTCTATATGAAACAACTGTGAGTAATCATACATTGTTATATATATATATATATATATATATATATATATATATATATATATATATATATATATATATATATATATATATATCGAACCGTGTCAGTGTGAAAACGTAAGCTTACGGCAATATTGCGTTACGCTTTAGCATTTCTTCTTCTCGGGTTGGCTCTTAAAAGCCTTTGATTAGACATAATTTTAAGCTTATGTTTCTCTGTAATAGCACTCAAATCACTTGGGAATCAATCATTATAACTGCCGAGTGAAAATAATTAGTACCCTGACACAAGGTTCTGAGGAATCAATTGTTTATCATACGTCATGCCATCTGCCCTAAAATATTTGTCTCGGCAGTATTTTTCCTAGCGCGTAGTCAAATCAGTCTTGGTCATACTCGTTATTTTAAGCATCAGTTTTGCATGAGTTATCTCACAAAAGAAAACATTCTCTACAAAACTACTGCAGAAATGATATGCGATCGCCAGTTTAATAGTGACAAAAAAAAAAACATAAAGAGGCACAAATAGACGAATTCCCTTCCAGTGAACATATTTTAAAATGGTAAGTCTTGTTCTCTTAATACTTCACATCTACTTTCTTCTCGTAGAATTAAAGTATTTGTGGTTTATTGCATTAGCTGTTTATTTTTTGACTTGTTTACCTGGACAATCACCACTGTTACACTGCTGTGTCTCATTGTTTGGACCCAAGCCTGAGCAGTCCGCTCCTCCGGAACCCGGGGGAGGATTGGTGCAGGTACGGCTCCTCGAACGTGAACCAATTCCACAACTTGAAGAACACTCGGACCAAGTACTCCACTCAGCGTAGCCCCCGTTCACTTTAAAAATAAGTATAATAGGCCTTTTATATTGTGTTTTGTGATGAAAATAAAACTGTAGAGGTCATTCTTCTGAATGTTTTACTTCGTTTGGGTTTCGTCAGGAATGGCTTGGTTGGCTAGCTAGTTGGGTTGGTTGGTTGGTTTCGTTTGATTGACTTCAGTGGGTTGAGTTTGGTCAGTATTAGATTGATGGGATAGTTGGATATAGTTGGGTGGGTTGGTTTTGTTTGATTGACTTGATGGCGTGCGTTAGTTGGATTGGTCGTGTTTGGTCAGGAGTGGTCTGGTTGGTTTGATTTAATGTTTAGTGGAGTTGGTTGGGTTGAGTTAGTTGACTTGATGGGGTTGGGCTGTTTGGGTTTGGTCAGGAGAGGTTGCTTTGGTTGGATGGATAGTGGAGCTGGTTGCTTTGGAGACTTACTTTAGTAGTCTTGATTGGTTGGCTTGGCTGATTGGTTGGTTGATTCGTTGGTTGGTTGAGTTTGGTCAGGCGAGATTGGGTTGGTTTGGTTGGATGGTAGAATAGTTGTTGGCTTTGTTTTATTTAATTGACTGTTTGGCTAAGTTGGGTCAGTTTGGAGGTTGGGTTTGGAGGTTGGTTGAATGGTTAGTGGAGTTGGTTGCTTTGGCTTAGTTGACTTGATTGGCTAGCTAAGTTAGGTTGGTTGGGTTAGTAAATTGATTGGTTGCTTGGTTTGGTTCGGTTCGATGGTTAGTGGAGCTAGCCGGTAAAATTGCGTTGGTTTAGTTGACTCTATCGGCTGGTTGGGTTGGTAGATTGGTTTGGTTTGTTGGTTGGTTTGGTCAGGAGATGTTGGGTCGGTTCAGTTGCATGGATAGTGGAGTTGGGTTTCTTGGTTTCGTTGACTTCATAAGTTGGGTAGGTTGGGTTAGTTGGGTTGGTTGGTTCTATATAGTTGGTTGGTTGAGTTTCGTTGAGAAGAAAGGTTTGATTGGTTTAGTTAGATGTGAGTTAAGCTGGTTAGTTGCATTATTTAGTTCGAACTTTTGAAAATAAACGCTCTTACTCGTTTTGCAGCCGTAGAATTCCACTCTCAAAGCTTCGTATTTATACCAAGACTCAGGGATGATTCGTATGTACCTTGCGCTTATTGCTGGGATCAGCTCATGACTGACGATGTTCATTCGGTCTGAGTTTGCGGTAAAAGTCTTGAACAGAAATGTGATAAGTCAACATATTAATAGTATTGACTTTCCACGGGAAAACAGGGAAAATGGTGAATACACGAACACGCAAAACAATAACAGTTACATCTAATTGCCGTATTTCCTAGAATAATAGCCGTCCCTTGATTAATGATAAATGATCAAATTATCTTTAAACATGTCAGTGACCCATAATGTAAACATCGACGAAACTGTTTTCTAGCCTGGGATTTCGGCTGTGCGTTTGCACACAATGATTTCATCTTTCCGCTGTTTGTTTGGTGTGTCTAATCAAACGCGTGCCATATTGCACTTTAGGCGTGACATGAAGCACACTCCTTGAGAGTGATAAGCTTTAGCAGGCGACCCTTTCTGTTTTGCTTACTAAATAATTTATGCGCAAATCCGTGTCATGGCACACGTACCGGTGCATTCGCCATATTTTATCCCTCGCTTCCTCGAGTATATATTGCGAACAGAACTTACTCGTAATCAATTTCGTTAGCTATTCTTATGTCATATTGTCTTTTTCTATTTTGTTCCTGTGAAATGATTTCCGGATTTTATTTTTACAAACATCATCTGTGTGTTCTTCACCCGGGGAGCATTAAGAGCCATAGCGGCGTTACAACGAGTAGTGCATAGTAAAAATTACCAATATATCTATCTTCGGAAATGGATCGACGGCGAGAGACAAGAACCGTACCTTAGTATGTCCGTCAGGCTGATATTGTTGAAAGTTTGATCCTGAAGAACTGTATCTCAATGTGAAACTCTTAACCCAGTAGTCTGAACTATAGTAGCCCTGTGTCGAAATGCCTGAAACTTGTGTTTCAGTTCCGAAGTCGACTTGAAGCCACTGGTTGTGGTCTTGAACTTTTGGAATCCAACCTCCATAACGCCCAGTTGCCCCCTGGTAGTTGAGCCTGGCATTCGGAGGTATATACCTTGTACTCAGTTGGGAAGAGGCCGTTATCGCAGAATTTGGAATATCTAAGTTTTCCATTCCTAATGGCTTCCTGCAACTTGGTACCTCAGGGATTGGAAAACCTGTTAAATGCACAAACATCGTAATTTTTTTAAACAACTGACATTTGACAAAAACCTAACATTTTTGCGACGACGCAAGCTTCCTTCGTGTTGACGTACAAGCGAATATGTTTCGATTACACACGACAAACACAAGAAACTGCCATTATAAATAAGGTCATGGAAATTTGTTTTCGCGAAGAGCCAACTGTTAAAGAAAAATTCTCAATGCTATTAAATGGTTACGGCATTAAACTGTAGCCCTACTGCGACCAGTAAGAAACGTGCGGAAAGAGGCAGAAATACGCGCTTAAGGCCCGGTTCAAACGTCGAACTTTACATGTGCCGAACCTAATAATTAGGTTCGGCACATGTAAAGTGCGACGTATGAATCAATTAGGAACGGCAAAAGATCGACTTCGATTCTTACGTCGAACTTCACATGTGCCGAACCTAATGCATAATTTATGTTAACGTATTTTTTCAATATAACCGTGCTTCTGATTGGCTATTTAGTGGGTTTTCGCGCCTTTGCAGACAGAACTCGCAGAAGCGTAACGACGCTTACCAGCATTCACATTGTAGATTTTTAGACTGAAACTGGACAGCTTAAATCGGTCTTCTAACAAGTTGCTTTTCTTTATACCCATAAATAAATCGTAATGTATTTTAAAATTTATGGCGTTACTTTATTTTGTCCAAATATCACGATCATGATCTCCTCAGCTGTCTCCTTGCCATAACAGAACACAAAGCACACTAAAATCAAAACAAGAATTTCCAGGCTTGGTGAATTTTACTTTTTTCGGTTTATTTCCCTATTTTAAGCAGTACGGATGATATTTCTTTTCGCCACGAATTAGGTTCGGCACATGTAAAGTTCGACCGTCTGAATCAACAGTCGAACTTAATAGTTTGGGTCGACCTAAATAGGTATTAGGTTCGGCACATGTGAAGGTCGACGTTTGAACCGGTCCTAAGTTTTCAACTTACAGAGTTCAATTATATATTCAGTATGGCATGAATGCATTGGTTTGTTGCATGAGACTTTTGTCTTCTATTTAAGTTATTTTAAGAATTAAGCCATGTTCGATCTAGTCAAATGTTTTTCTTCGTAAACATTTGGTACTATTTGCCACCCTAGGAGAAGTAGGATGGAATAAATAGTACACTGGACAAAACAATTGAGGATTGGATTAGGGTGTTTCGCTACAGTTTTATGGAGACCATACCTACATTTTTCAATCGTCTTGTAAGCGGTCTTCTCCACGTCAGATCAACGTGAAATTTTCTCCACTAACTGGTTTTGAATTGAAGTTTGGCTAAGTATATATTCTGGTAAAATCGATATTACCATGACGACGATAAACAAGAAACTTCGAAATCAGTAAAAGTGAAATTTAGCGCGTTTAAGGCCCGTCCACACGTATCCGGATATTTTTGAATCCGCAGCTTTTTTGTTGCGGATTAGAAAATATTCGTAGCGTATTCGAATGGTATTTGCCCGTCTACACGTATCCGGATTCACTCTGGCAGATAGGGCTCATCTTTAAATGTTGTCAAAAAAGCATACGAAAAGGCCAAGTTCAAATCAAAGTTCAACTGTAAACACGTTATAAGACTAGAAATAAGTCCATGTAGAAGTGAAACGATAACATTTCGGTCAGCCATGTTGAATATTCGCGCGGTTAAAGACTGGATCTGATATTGTTACGTCGGTGGATTCGACCGTCCACACCATGCCGTACTCGTAGCGTATTCAAAAATTTCCACTCTGAAGAGCGAATTCAAAAAGTTGCGGATTCGTGAGCCGAATTCGCCGGATACTTGTGGACGGAAGGCCAATCCGCAACAAAAAAGATGCGGATTAAAAAATATCCGGATACGTGTGGACGGGGCCTAAGATTTCGCATTGAAAATCCCATATAGAAATCTTAAAATATGGTATATGGCATATAAGTTTTGCAAGAATAAAAAAATCTGTATGTTTGACTTCAAATAAATCGCAATAACATTTCAAACCTTACTATTTGTGTACTGGTAACAAATTGATCGAGAGATTAACACTGGTTTTGTGAAATTACTTAATGATAGTGTAAATCAAAGGCTCCTTGCCAGCCAAGCCGTGAATATGAAACAACCATCGGACCTTTTCCTACCCTACACAAGGTGGGTCCTCTGAGATTGTACATGTTTAATACGACTACTTCCCTTATGTTGCAGATCCACGTACCAAAGTGCCCGCGCTAACTTTCAACATTCATAACTTCTTAAATATGTATTATAAAATAACTGAGATACTACGCGCGTTCTGATTGGTCAAAGACCTATTGACTATTGTGCCGGTAAACTCATAGAAAACCGCGCAAGCGAAACTGTTAAGTAAACAAAGTTCAATTTTCCACTGCATCAACACAATCGTGAGGAAAAAGAATTTCACAACTCGAGCCGGTTTAGTGTCTTATTGCATATTGTGGTCTGTTAGAAGATGAGAAGAGAAGATATGTTTCTTGTAAACGATAAATTGCTGCTCAAACCTACAAAATAAAAAAAAAAATTCCCACGCACTCAAGCAAAAAAAAAAAAAAAAACCGCTTGTCGACAAAAGAACACTAAGCTTTAATATTTTAAAACTGATATCAACAACAGGAATATATTTTCATTTAACATTCATTTGGCTTGGAAAGGCTTACATGCAGCGATCAATGACAATCAAAACAACCTCGATATGTACTTTGTGAAGTTCACTGAACTGAAGGTTTAGCTATTAGTGGAAAGCTAAAAAATTATGGATCCCAAAGAGAAAACAATGGCTTTCAAACTGAGCAATTTTCGATTGAAATTCACTGAACTGAAGTTTATAAATGTTCCTACAAATCCTAAGATAACTTCTAAATAAGACGGATTTTCACAGTGGAATTAAAAAGCAAGGCTTATAGCTTTGTTGTTTAGGAAAATTATTTTACGCCGATTCCATTTATACGCTTTATCGTGTTTTGATTTTGAGATTTTTTCATGGAATACTTTTGTACCGGATGCAGTTTAAATTCTGATTATGTGTCCAAGCAAGGATGATCAATTAGCAAGAAGAAAATGAAGCTAACAAAAATTATAGGTTTATGGTTAAACGAATTATTTGCATGGAATGGTCAAACAATTCAACTGAAGGCTTAAAAACCAACGAGCTTAGTTTTCATTCAGAACTTATAATGTAGAGAAGTACGGGCTTCACTGTACACTTCTAAGTATTAAAGTGGATAAAGTCGAAAAACTCGAAAAGCTTGTAAATCACTCGCCTGCGGCTCGTGATTTACAAGCTTTTCTCGTGTTCTCCCAACATCCCGCGTGGGTTTATAACGCCGGTAAACTCATAGAAAATGTGTTCTATTGCTTAATTCAAACACCATCAAACTTTGTGACTTTTCCTAAAATTTATCTGGCAACAATTCCATATGACAATTTTTTGATCACGTGACTTGATGTTTCCATGGCAACAAGATTTTGACAGCCATGTTTTTTGAAATTTGCATATTTATACCTTTGACTGAAGAAAAATAATGTTTATTGGTGTAACTTTTATGTTTTTACGTCATTTAGCGTTTATTTATTGGTTTTCATTAATTTTGGGTGAATTTGGACGGTTTTTAAGAGGTTTTTAAAAAATTCAGAAATCCAAGATGGCGGATCCGAGATGGCGGCCGCATAACTAATTACCTAATAACTACGTCGTATGACATCATCGTTACATTGTGCGGACCGCAAAAGAGATAGTTTTGGACGTACTATGTACCCTCTAGGTTTCGTTGTCATAGCCTTAATAATGTTCTTGAAGTTACGAAGGGGGGAACACAATGTGCCCCCCACCTCCTCTACAGACACAGAAACTCAAAAAAGCCCAGGCTGAATAGGGTTAATTGTATGTTTACAATTATGCAGATATCCATGTGGAGTGTGCTTTTCGCGCAATTAAATGCCGATTGGCGCAAATGAACGTATTTTCGTATTGTTGTCTGACTTAATTTTAGTGCAAATGATTGCGTATTTTCTCTAAATGAACAACAAAAGGTGTAATAGATGCACAGCAGATCACAACAAAATGTATAAATCACGGAGGAATCCAGTGCGCATTGATTTAAAATCATTATTAAGCATAACTTTAAAAAAAAAGTGAATTTGTAACGTCATTGTTTCGGCCGGTTCGTACGTCAATACTTTATTTATTTTTATTTTTTTGTTCACATTTCCATGACATTTTTGTTACAAGAAAATATATATCTAGCTAAACTAAAATTACTAAAACAATAGGACGAATAACTAAATATAAATAACATTTGAGGAAATGTCTAGCGTGTAAGTTAACCATACAGTTTTCTAGTTGGACACTAGTCTTGTCGTCGTCTTCATCTCTAAATTTAACCCTATTCAGACTGGGGGGGGGGGGGGGCTTTTCGAACCCCCCTCCAGTAAAATTGTAATAACTCTTACACCGAAAAAAATAGGAGGCTGAAATTTTCTGACTTTTCCTAGAATTTATCTAGGGACATTTTAGTGTCCATAACATGTCAGTGTGATTAACCATGTTGCCATGGCAACCGGTTTTTGACACATAGGTTTTCAAAATATTAAAATATGGTGAATTTTTTATTTTAAGATCTTGTTTTTTGACTTATAGTGCATTTTCTTATTAGAATAGTTTTTTCTTGGGACTAGTTCTTGAAAGACATAAAAAAAATTTAACATCAAATATTTGGGGGGAGGGGTAGGTAAATTTTTGCTCACTTTTACTTCTAGAGAAAATGTTGTACAATTTATTAAATAACGCTTCTAAGTTCATTGTTTGGATAATAGACATTAGTTTGATACGTGTTTTATACATTCTGATCCTTTTCTCTTTTAGATATTTTTTAAATTTTAATTTAAACGAAAAAAAATGAAATTCAAGATGGCGGATCCAAGATGGCGGATCCAAGATGGCGGACAATAATTTCAAAATTATAGTTTTATAGCCTTTTTTTGCCTTTTCTCGCTTTACAAGTGTGTGAAGGGGGGATATGAAGGGGGGATCCGAGGAGCCCCCCCCCCCCCCCAGTCACAGATTGCCTAAAAAAGCCCAGTCTAAATAGGGTTACAGGCATTCCAGTGAATCAATGTCAATGAAACATTCAGATATTAAATATTGTGCACACCGTAAGCATGCGCAGTGAACGTTTTAAAAAAATCCATCTAGCCGTTTCTCTGATTTTTGCAAAAGCGATTAAAATCGAAAATTACCAAACAAATTGCAATTGAAGCGATGTTAGGAGAAAAGGTAGTTCTTAAGATCGCAAAAGAGAAAGTTAACAAAACTTTGAAAGTTTACAAACATAACATCAAGCTACTTTTCGACACTATCATTAAGTAATTTCACAAAACCAGTGTTAATCTCTCGATCAATTTATTACCAGTACACAAATAGTAAGATTGAAATGTTATTGCGATTTATTTGTAAAATATACCATTTTTTAGATGTCTATGTGGGATTTTCAATGCGAAATCGTCAACGCGCTAAATTTCACTTTTACTGATTTCGAAGTTTCTTGTCTATCGTCATCATGGTAATATCGATTTTACCAGAATATATACTTTTTATAGCCAAACTTAAATTCAAAACCAGTTAGTAGTGGAAATTTCACGTTGATCTGACTTGGAAAAGATCGCTTAAAAGGCGATTGAAAAATGTAGGTATGGTCTCCAGAAAACTGCATCGAACCACCTTAAATGATGATTACTTTCAAATGGTTTACCTAAATTCCATTATAAACGACAACATACGAAACAAGAAAATTCCACAAACAAAAATATTTTTTACAAATACCTCTAAGACTATGAAAAAGGCGGGAAAGTAGGCGCGATCGATAGATTTTCACGCTAAAAATACTTTCATGGTGACGCCAAACACCACTTAAAAGAATCATTAACCCTCGGACGTACAAGGTGGGGGGGGGGGGGGGGTGATTGGTTGCCATTCCCCACCCTCCTTAAGTTTTTTCTCCGATATTTTCAAGACCATTTAAGATTAGCACATGCCGTTTTCAGTAGCTGTTCATTTCTTTGAGACATATTTTGATTAAGTTTGGCGACAACCGGTTGCTATGGCAACGAAATATGACGTCATAAGTAAACAGAGGAAAAGCAGATAGAAAACATATATCCGCGATAAGAAATCATGAAGAATACAGTTCTTGAACGTATTAAAGCTTTGTAGCGGTTAACGGTGCACTTAGAAACTAGAACTTCATAAAAATTAATGTAAAATGATCGAAAAGGCTTTTGTACGACATGCATATAAGAACCCTTTGAAAAATGTATACTGAAGATGAAGGGAACAACAGGAAAGCTCATTTGAGGCGCAAAATTATTGGAACGACTCGACATGAGACTCTCGTGCCAGTGCCAAACTTTTTGTTTGCCGACTACTTCACAAAATGGATGAATGGATGCAAATGTAGAAATTAGTTCAAGGATTAGCAATTGAGGCCTGTATCAAATTCAAGAGTCGAAGAACGATTTTCGTTACAGGTTTCAACAAATTTTACAACGAAGCAAACTCGAACGCATTGTAGATATTCGCTACCATGTGGCGATTTTTTTTTTCTTTCTGGTCTTAACGTTAACACCGGTATATTTTAATAATTTTCCATGTGTTTAATTTCCTTGTCTCTTATGTTGCAGTTTTTAATGGGATTTATGTAAACTGATTTAAAAGGTATTGACATTTAACCCATTTGCTTTAAAACTCCAGTGTAGTTTTGTAATAGTATCACACTATTAGGCTATTTATGCACTGTATAGGATAAAAAGTTTTATAGGGTACAGGATATGTTGTATTGTCTGTTTCTCCTTGTTGTTTGGGCTGGATTTTACCTTATCTTATTTAATTTGTGTTTTTGTAAACCAAATTATTTTGTCTACTGAATAAAAAACAATCACCAAAAAATTCAGTGTCTTACCTGATGAACAACCATAGAAGTCAGCTCGCAATGAAGTCCAACTGTAGTAATCCGTTGGGTGGATTCGGATGTATTGGCAAATAATGGGATTTGCTAGCCTGTGACTCACAACTGTGAATCGATCAGTGTTACCATCGAAAATCTTCAAATGATGAAAAAAAAAAATACATTGTTTTGTGGACGTAATAAACAGTTACAGGTAGTGCATAACATGTTGTCACATCCAATTCCACTTCACTGCGTACTGGCGTACAGGGACCTCTAATCTATCTATCTATCTATCTATCTATCTATCTATCTATCTATCTATCTATCTATCTATCTATCTATCTATCTATCTATCTATCTATCTATCTATATAGAAATTAAACGAAACTTACCTGTAAGTTGAAGTATGATAAGTATTCTACCAAATCCGCAGTGGTACTGAGGGTTAACATGAGATGTACATGCGCCGCCGTGAGTCAGAGTCAGAGTCAGAGTCAGGTTGTGAACGCAACTAACCCTCGGACGTACAGGTGGGGGGGGGGGGGGGTGTGGTTGCCACCCCCCTTAAGGTTTTTCTCCGATACTTTCAAGACCATTTAAGATTAGCACATGCCGTTTTCAGTAGCTGTTAATTTATCCTTGAGACACATTTTGGTATAGTTTGGCGACAACCGGTTGCTATTGTAACGAGATATGACGTCATAAGTAACATGTGATCAACCCAATTTTGAAGAAAAAAGCGTGTTTTCACCTTTTTTCAGCGAAAAAACATATAAAATGCTACCAAAAGCATCAAAATGTTTGATTGTATGTTATTTTGCAACTCTAGCAAACAATATTTGCAATTTCCGCATTTTTCCGATAAATTTGAATTTTTAGTAAAATCCAAGATGGCGGCCACCTTGGTAGTATCAATATACCACTTACGCCAAGTAAAGTCTTAATCCACCGTCCAACTGTGCTAGTTCCGACTGGCGCATAAGGCTTAACATATGATACTAACAATTTCGTACTTCCCTCTTGTCTAAGAGGTATGGTATGTACGAGGTAACTCTCCAGTGTTCTGTAAACACAGTTCTTGTTGTTGGTATTTCCTGACATAAATATAACTGAATGTGTATCCTGGCCTTTTCTGTTTCACGTGCTCATTAATATGAAACATATAATAATCGTGGGCTTTCTTCATAGATTTGATGTCCATCCATGCTAACATTAGACATCTTTGTTCTGAAACAAGCGCAAGTAAACCTACTACAAGGCTTAAATGTCAACTCTTACAATGAGAGCTTTTCAAGCGGGTACATTAATGGCAAATGATGCAAAACAACATAAACTTCCCAAGTTTCTGAATATTTCGGCACAGGTTTCCTAGAATTGAACACACCTTTCATGTAATGGATAACAAGTGGATGACTGGAAACGGTGTAATTTGTTCCGCTTAAGGTGGTTCCCATAAGACATTAGACAAGGCTGAGTGGGCAGTATTGATTGTTGAATAGGATAACCCCTTCTTGTAAAGGTCATGAAGAAATTCTAACACATCATTCACAATGGGTTGCATAGAATTAATTTGTACACAAAACTGATACCACTTGCTGAGGTATACATTGTACTGTTTCGGGGTACTCTCTCGCCAGGAAGACATAAGGGCTTCGGTAATGTCTGAATAAATGCCTCGGTTGATAAACTTTTACCATGGGTCTGCTTTCCATGAAACATACAAATAAACGTTGTGATTTAGTCTATTTGTAATGAGGTCACATAAGGGTTGAACTTTCGCGACACACTGTCTGTAAGGATGTTCTGTTTACCAGGAATATGGGCTGCAGGTAGCCAGATGTTTCTCATGACAGCTCATGACCATTTTTGTTTCTGCTTGAGTGTCACAAGCACGGCCTTGCAACCCTCCCCCCCCCTCCCACCCATAGCGTTAATGTATGTGTGACTGTTGTCATGTCGGAAACAATCCGAATGTGAAGGTTCTGGCCTTTTGGAAGAAGAGCCTATAGCCCTAACTTTCCGCCAAAAGCTCTAACGCGTTAATGTGCTGAGATCCCTCGTGGAGTACACAAAGTCCCTGGGTGTTGACAATTCCTGTTGTAGCTCCCCACCCCAATTGGTGGGTATCAGTGGTAAGCGTAACATCCCGGACTCCATGATCAATGTTTCTGTACACTGAAGGTAGCGAGGAAACCCACCATTGCAAATCTGACTTACTTTCTGGGGACATAGACATAACCTCGTCAAAATTCCCCGAGGCAGCTTTTATGCAAAATCTTTCTCTCTCTCTCTCTAAACTCCCGTAATGCAGGGGGAGGGGGAGGGGGTGAGGCAATTCAACCCCAGGGAAAGGTTGAAATGAGGGTTCCAATGCTACCTGACGAATTGAGAACTGTTTATCACATAGAAACTCCGACAAAGTGTCACAATCTTTGATACTTTCCTGTCTGTAAAGGTAACGCTCATGTTCATATAGTCGAAAATGAACCCAAGAAACTCTAAGGATTGTGTGGGGTGAAAAACTGACTTAGTAGGGTGAATAACAAACCAGAGTCGTGTCAAGAGTTGAACTGCATGAAGAGTAGCTTCGTGACATAGAAATAAAGTATCCTCTGTGTAATAGGTGTCACATATGTAACCTGGCCGAATTACGGCACGCTTGGGTAACCAGGCCAGGACTAGACCTCGTGTATAAAGTAAACATGGCTTCCTCGACTCGTTGTATGTAACATGGTGTCAAATAGTGGAATAAAGAACCAAAATGGATCAGGATTTTAAGCTTCCAGAGTACTTATTATTACAGGGAAACCCTTCCGAAAATTGGAGACGATGGATTCAAAGATTCGAATTGTATCTCGTCGCAAAAGGAAAAGACGAAGAAACCCGATTCAACCAAATTCGCAATGTTGTTGTCCGCAATTGGACCCGAAGCTTTGGAGCGATAAAACCATTTCAAATGGAGCGAAGGCGAAGACAGAGAGAAATTCATCGATGAAAAGGCAAAATTCGAAAGCGAGTTAGCTGGCCAGAAGCGGATTGTCTTCTTCAGGTATCAGTTCTGGGATTATTCGAAGACCGCGGGCCAAACCTTCGACGAATTTCTCACCCAGCTTCGAACGCTCGCTTTATCGTGTGAATTCAACGAATCAGACAACATGATCAGAAACAAAGTAGTGTTCTCTACCGAAAATCCTGCGGTGAAGGGACGACTGTTGCGTGAACCGAAACTTGACCTGCAGGAAGCTGTTGATATATCTCGATCTTCGGTATTGGCACACAAATAATTCGTAAACATGAAAGGTGCCGACAAGTCGAATGACAACTAAGTAGACGCACTCAACAAGAATCATCCAAATAAAGGCCGAACTCCAAAAGGTGACAAGTAAGGCCGATTTCGAGGAGGAGGCACCCACAACCGTGATAAAAAAAAAAAAAAAAGTTGTGGAAGGTGTGGAGCCACACACGCGCGAAACGAGTGCCCAGTTTGGGGAAAAACATGCCTAAAATGTGGAGGTCCAAACTGCTTTAGCAGCCAGTGCAGATCGGCGCATCCAAATGTCAACGAAATGGTTACTCAAGACATCAGCGAGGACGAGTTCTTTGTCGATTCCCTCTATGTTGGGAACATCTGCACCAAAGACAACTCAGCCTGGTTTCTCTGCCGTGAAAGTAAATGGCAGCAAGGTGAAGATGAAGCTCGATACAGGTGAATAAGCTAACGTGATATCTTGGAAAACGTTCAAGAAGCTACAAAACCCTCCTCGCCTGCAACCGTCAAATGTTTGTTTCATAGCCTATTGGGATCACATCATCGACCACAAAGGCAAAGCTATCCTGATCTGCAAAACCAATCATCATGACGAAGCACTTGAATTCTATGCTGCCATGACAAAAGCGCCCCCAATCCTAGGTCCACAAGCGTGCCAAAGACTGGGTTTGATACAGAGGACTGATTGTTCTCCAAACCATCTAAGTCAAGAAGAACACTCAGTCAATGTGGTTAACTCCAATCACCTCACTATCCAAGATGTTGTTGAAGAATACAGGGATGTGTTTACAGGCCTGGAAAAGTTCGACACATATCATATCGCTGTTGAAGATGGCGCTGAACCGGTCATACACCTACCCCGTCGAGTCGCACACGGGTTGCACGACCGGCTGAAGAGGAACTTGATCAAATGGAATGTGATGAGATTATTTCCAAAGTCGACAAACCTACCAACTGGGTTAATAGCCTTGTAATTGTGGAAAAGAAAGATGGCAGCCCTTCTTTGTGCCTGGATCCCAAGGACTTAAACAAAGTCATTAAAAGGGAACATTATCAAATTCCTACCTTTGAAGATGTCGTCTCACGCCTTGGAGGGAAGAAGTATTTCACAGTCCTGGACCACAAAGACTCTTACTGGCGAGTACCCATGAGTGAAGAAAGCTCTAACATGCGTGTTTTCAACACCCCTTTGGCAGATACTGCTTACTACGTATGCCTTTCGGTATATGTTCTGCTTCGGAGGTGCTGCAGAAGAGAGTGTACAAAGTGTTTGGAGAGATACAAGGGATAGAAGTCATTGCAGACGACATGATCATCTCTGGTGCGACAGAAGAGGAGCACGATCAAATACTGAGAAAAGTTATGCAAAGGGAAAGAGAGCAAAACGTGAAGTTCAACCCAAAGAAGGTTCAATTCAAGAAACGAAGAGTGTTCTACTTCGGAACTATCATCAGCGAAGATAGGATCCGTCCTGACCCAGCAAAAATTAAAGCTATGGTGGAATTACCCCAGCTAGCTAGTAAAGACGATGTTCGCAGGTTGATGGGCACTGTTGCCTCTTTTAAAGATTTCGTCCCAGATATGTCCACCACTATGTGTTCTATCAGGCAACTACTTAAGAAAGATGCAGAGTTTCAGTGGTTACCGGAGCAAAAGCAGGCTTTCGATAAGATTAAGGAAGTTCTCAGCAGTGAAAAAGTCCTGCGCTTCTTTGACCCAAACAAGAAAGTGATCATACAAGCCGACGCCTCATCAACTGGGCTAGGTGCCTGTCTCCTTCAGGATAAATGATCAGTAGCTTATCCATCGCGTTCCTTAACTGAGAGCCGAACAACGTTGGTTCCAAATCGAGAAAGAGCTATTGGCGGTCACGTTGCTCCTGAACACTTTCATCACTACATTTATGGAAGAGGTTGAAGTCGAAAATGACCACAAACCACTTAAAACCATAATCCGAAAGCCTCTCCAAAATGCTTCGACAAGAATTAAGCTCATGCTTCTGAGGTTACTGAGGTACAAACTGAGTTTACACTATGTTCCAGGCACCAAGGTATGCATCGCTGACATGTTGTCTCGTGCTCACCCTTCTCCTGTACCTTCCAGTGAAGATTGTCCAGACAAAAGAAATACCATGACCATGGTACCAGAACCCTGCTCCCACTTCAGGTTGGCGACCGCGTGACGATTCAACAGGGGCGCTTATGGAATCCTGCCATCATCATGGAAAATCATGAATCACCTCGTTCATTTAAAGTCCAAACCAAAGACAGCCAAGTTTATCGTCGGAACCGCAAGTTTCTGCGCAAGTCACCTGAGTCTGAACTAGTCCAGCTAGCATCTCCAGAATCACCCATAACAGATCCACCAGTCCAAGCAACAACCCCGGCATCGACTATGCCAACTATGGAAACAACTCCTTGTCAGACAGCAGCAACCAAATCCAGGGAGCCTCAACTGTTGATGTCCCAAGTGCCTGTACGAAGAACATCTGATAGGCTGCGAAGCAAGCCAAAGTGGTTGGGTGATTAAGAACATTGAGATGCTAACTTCAAGCACAATGTGTTGGAATAAGACTTGCATGAACTATTGCTTCAGAGCGGCATGTGTACTTTTTGCTATTCTAAGTTTAGTAGTTATACACTGAGGACAGCCTCGTTTACAAAATAGTTGTTGTTGCTTTTTGTTGTTTTTTTTTCGTTTCATTAGGAAGAGGGGATGTCACATATGCAACCTGGCAGAGTTACGGCATGCTTGGGTAACCAGGCCAGGACTAGACTTGATGTATAAAATAAACATGGCTCCCTCGACTCGTTGTATGTTACAACAGGAGTCATCTATATAACACAAACATGAATATATGCCCAAATTGGGTTCGTAAAGTAGCGAAAGCAGGCTTCAGAAATTAGGTAAAAATTATTGGACTGCTGGTAAAGGCCCCATAGGCAATGCTGCAAACTGGGAAAATCTATCACGCCAGACAAATTTGAGAAATATTCTGTAGGCTGGTGCAATAGGCACAGAATAATATCCTCTTTCAAATCTGTGGAAAACATAAAACAGTCTTGCTTCATGAGCCGTATGGCTGATATGATAGTATCCATTTTGAACTTGTGATAGGTGACTGTTTCGTTGAGTAATTTAAGATTAAATATAACCCTAAAAGTTCCTGGTTCTTTATGGCCTCACAAAATTTGGTGAAATAAACTCACCAGGTTCAGAAGCTGACAGTTCAATGATCTCTTATTGTAAAGAGGTTTCAATCTCTTTATCGATATGGTCTGCTGTTAAGTTGGCGGAAACTTGTGCTCATTGGTAGTTGTGCTTCTGACATGTCGGTAATTTGTCGTTTATCAGGCTCGTAACAATGTTCACTAGGTTATCGTTGACCGAGGGGCTGGTTTTCTCTGTAATAGAACATTCTGAGGAAAGATCGTTGAGTTCGCCAGAAGTCGAAGCCCCTTTCTGCACTGACTGCGGTGTATCAGCATGAAGAAATTTATCAATATCATCGCTCAGTTGCGAGTTTGAACACTCATCGCTAAGATTGTCGCTATGCTGGCTGTTGACCTCATTAGAGTACTCCACCGTGGAAGAAACACAATTTTCCACGTGTTTTATAAGGTCGCCTTTCATATCTTGCGTTAAACTGACAATAGAGGCTTTCAAATCACTCGGGAGCGCTGATGGTTCTGCGCCTCCCAATTCCTCCACATCGCTAATTGCTGTAATTAAACAATACAACGTGTCAACAACATTAGTCGTAATTTGCAGACTCGAGCTCGCAACGATGGCGGTCGCAAAAGAATAACATTTACTTTTCCTTGTGTAACAAGACATGCTATAGCGGTCTGCACATTTCAGCTTGTTTAATATTCGGATCGTTGCTCGAAGCGTCCAGGGTGAACTATCACTTACTTTCCCTTTTGTAACAAGACAAGCCGTAGCGGTCTGTACATTTCAGCTCGTTATCGAAACGTCGTGGGAAACTATCACTTACTTTTCCTTGTGTAACAAGACATGCCATAGCGGTCTGCACATTTCAGCTTGTTTAATATGGATCGTTTAATAACACTTTCCCTATAATTGTGTGATTTTGTAGAGCCCAAACAAAATATCGGCCTACTTTCCGCCTCAAAAGTGGAATATTGTAAACTTGTGAGAAGCACGTGCTTCGGTATCCTGGTCGTTGTAAAGGTGCTTCATAACAAGGAGTCCAAAATGGCGAAACAACGCACTTTTATTCTCTGTACATTCCAGTACATGCTTCGTTCTACCGATCCTACAATCTCGTGCTCGCGCCTCCGGGAATCCTAGGCTACACAATACCCCACCATATTTGGTAGCAGCACTATATATGATAATGACACTATATCCCTCGCCTCCCTGGAGAGAATTCCGTACACCGAGGCTAAACAACTATCAATTGAACGAAGAACATAACATGTCCAAAAGTAAACCTAACTGAAAACGGAATAAAGTAACATAAAGTGTCCGGGTCCCTAAAAACCTAAAGTCCTTATAGAAGAGTTCTCATGCAAACAGTGTCAGTCAAAAACATAGTCAGCAAACTTGGTTGGGCGTGCTCGCGCACGCTGGGGATAGCGTCTCGCAGGCGCATCACTGGGCTGCGACGGAGGACCATCACCGTAGGGGCCCTCTTGTTCCTCATAGGATTCCTTGTAGTCGGGCACGCTCTTGAAGAACGAAGAATTTCTTTAATTGGGACGCCTTCAGTATCTTCTGCAATGACCATGGACCCTTTGGTCTGGACGACAGTCCGCGGTACCGGGTTATACGGTGTGTCGCCTTTCCTCTTTGTCTCATCTCTCTAGACCAGTACAATATCACCTTCTTTGATAGCCGACGGCTTAACGTACTGCTTGTTGTCCGCATGCTCCTTCATTTTAGCCTTCGCTGCCTGGTCACGCTGCCTGATGTCAGCGTCTGAGCAGGGTCTCGTTACCTCAGGTAGCTTTGTCTTCATTGGCCTGCCAAACAGTGCTGTCGCCGGTGCAACTTTTGTAGTGCTGTGCGGCGTAGCGCGGTAGTTCCTCGGCATTCTGTTTAACTCTTGCTTGTAGTTCTTGTGCTCCAACTTTGCTGTCTTTATGACCTTTTTCACGGTGCGCACAAATGTTTCTACTTCTCCGTTGGCCCGCGCCCACTTTGGGGTCACTTTCCGATGCTTAAAGCCAAGGTTATCTGCAAATGCTGTAAACTTCTTGCTGTTAAACGGGGGCCCATTATCCGATTTCACTACGTCAGGGCCTCCAAACTCTAAGAACATCTTGTCGAGCTTCGGTATGACCGTTGTCGCGGCCGTCGATTTAACAATTTCCACTACTAGGTACCTGGAGTAGTCGTCAGTAATCAGAAGCAGATACTCTTTGTTTGGGATCTCACCAAATTCAACACTTATTTCTTTCCAGGGCGCTGCTGGGAGTGGTGACATCTACAAGGGTTCTCCCTTTCATTCAGGAGTAGCAATCAGGCAAGCTTCGCATGACTTCACCTTGCTTTCAACCAGCTTGTCAATGTTCGGGAACCAAACGTTCTCTCGTAACAGTGACTTAGTCTTCACAAGCCCTTTGTGGCCTTCGTGTGCGAGGTTGATCACGTGGTCTTGTAGACTTTTCGGGACGAGTATGCGGGTTCCACATAGAATGAGGTTGCCAGGCGCACTTACGGTGAGCTCATCCTTTACCTTCTCGAGAAGGCGAAACTCAACTTCATCAACGCATGGACGTCTGATTTCATGGTGCCAACTGCCTCTCATAATAGCATCTGATACAGCTTGCAAAGTTGCATCATCCTGAGTGCCTGTCTCTATTTTTTGTGTCTTCCAGGCTTTGGGAGAAGAGGAGGTTGCGAGGTAGCTGACATACTCCCTTGCGACTTTCTGCTGCCGGCTTGTTTCAGCCCCATGCTCGGCTGGGTGACGCGATAGGTAGTCTGCAGCATTAACTTCTCCTCTTCGATGCTTGATTGTGATCTGGTACGGCTGAAGTCGTAGAGCCCACCTCTCAATTCTTGCAGGTGGCTTGGAACTCGGATTGCCATATATAGACGCTAGGGGCTTGTGATCAGTGTAGACTGTAACCGGTTTCCCGTAAATGTACAGGTGTAGATGTTCACAAGCCCAAACTACAGCGAGGGCTTCGCGCCCTGTTTGGCTGTACCGCTGTTCGGTTGCTGTAAGAGAGCGACTTGCATTGGTGATAACATGACTGTCCCCAGCGTTCGGGTCCAATTGAGAGAGAATGCCTGCTAAGCCGACTGGACTTGCATCAACAGATATCTTCGTATCCTTCTCTGGATCAAAGTAGGCAGTGACGGGTGCGCTAACAAGTGCTTCTTTCAACTGGCGGACTACGTGGTCGTGTTCTTCTTTCCAACACCACGGTTGGTCCTTGTGGGTGAGCTTGCGCGGGGGCTCTGTCTCGGCAGCGTAGTCAGGGATGAACCTCGAACAGTAGTTTGCCATTCCCAGAAGGCTGCGTACTTCTGATGTTGTCGACGGTGCCTGAAGATTGACGACATCTGCAACTTTCTTCGGATCAGGCGAGATGCCGTCTTTGGAGAACACGTATCCAAAGAATACCAACTTGTCTTTTCTGAACTCGCAGTTGCTCTTGTTCAGGGCCAGATCTTTCTCCCTAAGTCGCTGGAACACGGCATTCAGGTTCTGGTCTTGTTCTTCGAGCGTCTTTCCAAACACTAGTACGTCGTCACTGATGTTGATTGCGCCGGATCACGTTTTGGAAGATCTCAGCGGCGCTTGAAATACCAAAGTCGAGACGTTTGCATCTCATGAGACCCATGTGGGTGCTGAAGGTGGTAATGTACCTGGATTCAGGTGCCAGTTCAAGCTGATTGTAGCCCTGATTGAGGTCAAGTTTGCTCAAAACTCTGGCCCCATTTAAGTCTTCGATCATCTCTTTCTTGGTGGGGGTGACATGACGTTCACGTTTGACCGCCTTGTTTGCCTGGCGCATATCGACACACACTCGTACCTTGCCTGGAGATTTTGGTTTAGGTGCAACCACGATTGGGGACACCTAAGGCGTAGACACTTCGATACGCTCTATCACGCCTAACTCTTCGTCGCGTTTTAGCTGCTCCTCTAGTTGCTTACGAACATGGAAAGGAACTCTTCTGTGCGGCTGCGCGACGGGTGGTACCTCCTCGTCTATGTGCAACTTTATCTGATAGTTCTTAAGTTTGCCTATCCCATGAAACAGGTCGTCATGTTCTGCTAACAGACCCGAGGGTGTTCCTGCTTCCAGCACCGACGGTAGGGTTTCGCCTTGCAGAACTGTCTGAAGCAGACTAAGCTCTTGGGAAGTCTTCCAACCGAGCAGGGAACCACTGGATCCCTTCACCACACAGAACTTGGCGTGCAGCTTCTTCGTCTCCGAATCAAGCGTGGTACTGAATTTTTCAAGGACACCAAGGGGAACTTTTGACTGGTAGCCGTAAATTTTCACACTACTCGGTTCAAGCTTGGGACAATTGGGTAACCTGCGGTATTCCTTTTCATCCAGGATATTTATGCTCGCTCCAGAGTCGGCCATAATCGTTACTGACATGTCATGTACCTTGATCTTGAAGAGGGGCTGATCCTTCCGGACCTCGTGACCACCGCCGCGTGACTTCCGGTTGCGTGACTTCTTGTCAGTTGCGTTTCCGCCATCTTTGTTTTTGCCAGCTTTGGCGTCCCAATTCCGTTAAATTTGATAGACACCGTGTGAGGATAACTTGTTTACTTTTTGACTCTCCTCTATGTTAGCGGCTTGCTTTTGTGACAGCTCCATGGCTCTTCCGGCGTTTAACAGCTGCGTCAGAGTGTACGACGGGTTCTCGAGCGCTTTTGTGCGAAGCTTGTAGGAACTACAACTTTGAACAATCTGTGTTTTGACCTCGCGGACGACGTCGGCAAACTCACAGGTTTCTGCTAATTGCCTTAGCCTCGTGTGGAAGGCTAAAATGCTCTCGTTTGACTTTTGCTTAGCCTGACGAAAAACATAAATCTCGTACTCACGATTCTGGCTGGGAGTGAAGTAATTTGTCAGGGCTCGTACGGCTTTCTCGACCATATCTTCACCTTCGCCCGGTGTGGTATCAGGTAGCGTGTCAAAAATTTCGTTCGTGGCTCCGCAGGCATAATGGAGCAACAATACTCGCTTCCTTTTCTTGTCTGTGACGTTCATCGCAACGAGTAGATTGCGGAATTTCGAAAGCCATTTCCTCCATCTAACAGCTTGTGTGCTGGTATCGGTTACGTTAAACTCCGGGAACGTAGGTAGCACTGCGGCCATGTTTCACGTGTTGTTCGGTCTGACTATCGTATAGAACCATCCACTCGTTTGGTCCGAGAATCCTCGTCGCCAATGTAAAGGTGCTTCATAACAAGGAGTCCAAAGTAGCGAAAAAACGGCACGTTTATTCTCTGTACATTCGAGTACATGCTTCGTTCTACCGATCCTACAACCTCGTACTCGCACCTCCGGGAATCCTAGGCTACACAATACCCCACCATATTTGGTAGCAGCACTATATATGGTAACGACACTACAGTCGTGGCTCAGTATCACTGTTAATAAAGAGCTTAAAATATCCACAATGGTAATAAAAATACTAATTATATCAATAACAAAATGCTCGAATCTGATTGGTTCTCAAAGCCCTTATTTGCTGCTTAATATGACTACTGCGATACCCAAACTGTCCGATTTGACCTGTCCGATTTCAAGACGTTTGTAATCGGACAGGTCAAATCGGACAGTTGAGCAGCCAATTAAAATTGAGCAGAAAGATTTTCTAGCCAATCAAATCAAACTGCTTCAACAGATTAACCAATCAAAATTAAGGAAACATCATGACCTAAGCGGGTTCCCCAGGCTACAAACTGAAAAAAAAAAACACAATGGACGAAATTAATTGCATGGTCCAACGAGTTTTATTCGGATTTGTTTTCCTTACAATTTGACAACTTGTTACAAAGCCTAAACCTAGATGGCATAGTCAAACAAGAAAACGAGTCTTCTAACACTGGTGAAGTTGCGAGCGAGCGAGAGATCGAGGGCGAGCGAGAGACTGAAAGAGTTCCTCTCGCGGAAAAACAAAACGAAAACTTACCGGACGAGTCCAGGTTTCCAGTGACTACCAACGAGCTTATCAACGAAACTCTTCACGAAGCGGAAAATAAATTCACAAAACGAAGCACCAGCACATAGATGAAAGGCAAAGTCACGACAAATACTCCAGGAATTAGAAACACTGACACCTGTAACTTTAGACGGTGTGCTACGATGAAGTCGACAAAAATGAAAGAATGCAACTTTCCCACATCATAAGCGGCTATCCTCAGCAACTACAAGTTTACCAACGTAAACGAGCTCCAGTGTTTTGCCAGTGAGGCCATCTGCTCAAACTGTGGATGTTGTGCCTTCTTCGCTGTCGTCAGTTGCCATTGCACCAACAAATGTGCACCCACTCATTCAGTCTTCTCCCTGGTCTTCTCAATCTCCTGTTCCATCACAGATGCTTTTCACACATACCTCAGCCAGCCATAACTACGATCCATCGGTTCAACATTTTAACCACTGCACTCTTAACATACAAAACTACTTTGGGCCACAATCTTCTCAATATGGTTCGGCTGCTGGTTCACGTGTTGAATCGCAAATCACAAGCGATGAAAGCGATCCAGTTCGAAAAAGAAGACAAGCTTATATCATTGACTCTGATGAAGACTGAACTTGTTAATTTACACTGCAGTTTCATATTTTCAAATGTATGCTGATTCGGTCTCAGTTTTGAAGAACTTTTTACCGAAATTTTTTCTTGCGAATGAAGCACATTTGATCGGAAACTCGTGTATACCATATTTGGAAAGTGAGCTGTCAGCTGTCAGTCAGTTGTCAATATTTAACTTGGAAGTTGTTTTTAAAATGTGCTCGGACGCTTTTTTGACAAAATTTAGTCATTTTGATAGTATTAGTTAAGAGAGCATTGTCCAACGAGAGTTGTTAGCGGTTGCTTCTCTAGATATGGTCACTCTAAACATTCAAGTTCTGGGAAACATTTTAAATAGTTTAAAATATTTGATAGAAAATGTGAAGAGTGTGAACACTGCTGTCCGGAACCTGATGTATTGAACATGTCGTTACATCTTTTAAAGTTCATTATACTGTATCAAAAAATTACTCTTATATTAAATGTTTCTACATCAAGTTTCTCGCATTTTGTTATTGATATAACTAATTGGTAATAGGACTTCGTGTCGTACAATTCAGGGGTAATTGGCTCGTAATTTCAAATCGCCCAATTACTCGCCCGATTACTCCTTGAATTGTACTCCACTCAGTCCTATTACCATTACATACAAGATTGTGAAAGACGGCAATAGGAATAAATGATAGAAGTTTTACTTGCACATATCTCTGTGTACGAAAAGGAAAAACTCGCACGTAAAAGATAGACGTCTGAACACCACGGCAAACGACTTCGTACTGACTCACGGCGGCGCATGTAGCACTCTCGTGACTCCACAATGCAATCCAACAATGTGTAACCGTACATCCTGTGCCCAAGTTCAGGAGTTGCCATAAAGCCATTATGGTAACAACCGGGAGGGCACATTGTATACATAATTGTAATTGTAACTCCTTTTAAAAATATGCACAAAGTATTGGTATCTTCCTGGATGGAAAGAAGAGCCTATTTCACATCGTGTAATATTAATTAATTAACAGCAAAGATGACTGCGTATTCTATCAGAAAACCAAGTGTCGGTGCAAAGAGTTGTGTACTTATGGCGCTCTCATAATCTGCTATTAAGAACCTGACAACTAAAATTCTCAAACTCATTCATAATTCATTTAGTTTGAACAAAGAAATTCAGAAGCGTGGAAGTGGTTTGAAAATCCGATGGTAATTAGGATAGTTTATTCTTTTTTTTTCTTTGTAATACACTGGACAAAACAATTGAGGATTGCACTAAATGATAATAACTTAAGTAATGGCCTTGGTAAGACTGACTAGGCAGCCTAACGGCAAAGAATGCAGAAAGGTGTTAATTGTGATATTGTTGAAACCGTCCACCTCATTGGCTAAAACGTGAAAATCTACCATAACTTAACCAGGTATGCTTTATTTCTCTCTAGTTTACTAATCGATTCCCTTTTAGTGAAAACTATTCTGAGTTTAAATGCAACCAAATTTCTATGTGGGAAACATGTAAAATTAGAAGCCTTCCTTGGCCATTGTTTTGGAGTTTCACGATTGGATGAAACCTTGTAGCACAAAAGAAACATCACTTTAAAATAAAGTTCCAGAACATTTTATTAAAAAAAAAACATGTTGTCCATAGGTTGATGTATTCTCAGTAAGAAACACCTAAACAACCTTATGTGGGGAAAGCGAAATGCCACGGAACAGTAGAGCATTGCCTAGTTCTTACACGCATTGTTACTTAATGGATCACCAAAATTCATTAAAAATGGCGACATAAGAGACAAGAAAATTTTACACATGGATTTTGTTTGAATGCCTCATTGTTTACATTGAGACATGAAAAAGCGGGCAAGTACGCACGACCGACATTAAGTTTTCTCACCAATATATTCGTCCTGGTGGTGCAAATATTTATACTTTTTATTTATCAGTAAATCGATTCATTTTACCTAGAAAATAATACATGATTCTCTCAATGGTTACAATTATCACACAACGCCTTATAAAAATATAGATTTAAACAAGGCTTTCTACAAACGGAAAGGTAGTTCCAAAATAGCTGTCCCATAAACAGAGAGAAAAGCAGAGAGAAATAAAAAATATCCGCGACAATAAATCATGAAGAAACAAGTTCTGGAACGTATCAAAGCTGATGTATCGATAAGCGGAGCACAGAAATTAGAGTTCAATAATAATGAGATAAAAATACTGCTAAAGGATCGAAAAGGCTAATTTGATGCGTATCTACCTTGAAATAATAAAAGTTTGTCTTAACTATAAAAATGTGTCCTACGATGGTCGAGTGGTTTAGTGCCGATAATGGCAGTCGGGAGGCGCGAGTTCAAGTAACTTTCAGGATCCTTTTACTCTCTTTCTTTCCTTTGGACAAGATATTACTGCTTTTTTTTTTCTTTTTTTGTGCGTTCGTCAAAAATGCTTACGTTTAAGGTGGCTCGACTGGGTTTTTGAGCGACGATACCGTTTAGCTTTGAGAAACGTGTGTACCACCACAAACGATTCAACGGAAAATCGATTGCCACAGCTGTACTAGAGAAAGATTAAAGTTTCAGATGAGGTTAGTTTTATGGAAATCGGAGTTGCCAAAGCAACGTTATGACGTCACTTCCGGTTTTACATAATACCCAATTACTTGCCATCAAGAGATAATTTTGGAAAACGCTCTCTGGATCTTCGACCTGACGTACTTGTCCTTAGGTCTTCAAAATTTTGCAAATTTCTATGGAAGCGTTTTCGAGAAAATTTCGAGTGAAGTTTTAAGGTGTTAAAGTACAACAAAAACAAAACAATTTTGAAATGTTATTAAAACTTATGTCTACAGGGCTTGATGAAAAAATTTTTTGGTCTTACATGAATTTTATACAATCCAAATACCTTAGGTGAAAATCTCAAGGAAATCGCTCCGTTTGGATTTCAGAAATATTACCTTGAATATGAACTGGCCTGGAGTGTTATTTCGCTTTTACATCAAAAATTGACCCTACATTTATTAAAATTGTCATAAATTAAAAAGCGAATGATGAATTTTTTTAAAACTTAGTCCTCATGAAGATTAATTAATGTTTAATACAATCGCCAAGTTTCAAATTCATTGAAACATTCTAAGGCTGTAAATTTTTAGCGCCAACTCAGGAAAATATTGAGCTGATTTTCGCGCTTGTGGCTTGTTGTTTCATTATGCATCTCCATTGTCTCAAATCGCCGTGGAATTGTAGCTTTCAGTACATCATGAATTCATGTAACACTTAAAACAAAGCAATGAAGTGTTTATGAATTCATTATGTACTGAAATTTACAATTGCATGGCGATTCGAGACAATGGAGACGCTTAATGAGATCAACAAATCACTTTCGTGAAAATCAGCTCAATATTTTCCTACGTTGAGGCTGTAAATTGACAGCCTTGGAACGTTTCAATTAATTTGAAACTTGGCAGTTGTATTGAATATTAATTAATCTTTATGAGGACTAAGTTTTAAAAAAATTCATCATTCGCTTTTTAATTCATGACAATTTTAATAAGTGTAAGGTCAATTTTTGATGTAAAACCGAAATAACACTCCAGGCCAGTTCATATTCAAGGTAATATTTCTGAAATCCAAACGGAGCGATTTCCTTGAGATTTTCACCTAATGTATTTGGATGGTACAAAATTCATGTCAGACCAAAACATTATTTCATCAAGCCCTGTAGACATAAGTTTTAATAACATTTCAAAATTGTTTTGCTTTTGTTGTATTTTAACACCTTAAAAATTCACTCGAAATTTTCTCGAAAACGCTTCCATAAAAATTTGTAAAATTTTGTAGCCCTAAGGACAAGTACGTCAGGTCGAAGATCCAGAGAGCGTTTTCCAAAATTATCTCTTGATGACAAGTAATTCGGTATTATGTAAAACCGGAAGTGACGTCATAACGTTGCTTTGGCAACTCCGATTTCCATAAAACTAATCTCATCTGAAACTTTAATCTTTCTCTAGTACAGCTGTGGCAATCAATTTTCCGTTGGATTGTTTGTGGTGGTACACAAGTTTCTCAAAGCTAAACGGTATCGTCGCTCAAAAACCCAGTCGAGCCACCTTAATGTTAAAAAAAAAAATCGAACCGTGTCTGTGAAAACATAAAATCACCGCAATATTGCGTTACGCGTTAGCATTTCTTATTCAGGGTTTGGTTCTTAACCCTCGCTTAATGGTCTTACTCCCGAATATCTTAGTTCAAAATTTGTTGACCGTAGTAGCGTCTCCAATTACTCCTTAAGAGACACAGAGGGCAAGCTAGCTATCCCACAGCCACGCACAAATTATGTGAAAAATAGCTTCAGTTACTCTGGAGCAGTTCTTTGGAATAACTTACCGATCGAGTTGCGGCAAGCTGACTCCCTTAGAGCATTCCGTGCTGGCTGCGAGCGTTTCTTCTCGTCATGAAAATTTAGAATTTTTACACACGGCACTCACGTAAAGCAGGTTTTTAAATTTCGCATTTAATATTATTGTTGTATAGTTATTGATTATTTAGGGTAATTTTAGTAATGTAGTTCTAGCTATTACATATTTTATAATAATTTTGTATTAATTAGGTTTTTATAGTTGTACTGATGAGTTTACCGTGTCTAAATAAAGTTATCCTATCCTATCCTATCCTATCCTACTTACAAGGGGGGGGGGGGTGGGGTGGTTGCCACCCCTTAAGGTTAACTCCCTTAACCCCCCCCTTTAAGATTTTTCTCCGATATTTCCAAGACCATTTAAGATTAGCACATGCCGTTTTCAGTAGTTGTTCATTTATCCTTGAGACACATTTTGTTAAAGTTTGGCGACAACCAGTTGCTATGGTAACGAGATATGACGTCATAAGTAACATGTGGTCAACCCATTTTTGAAGAAAAAGCGTGTTTTTCACCTTTTTCAGCGAAAAAAACATATAAAATGCTACCAAAAGCATCAAAATGTCTGATTGCATGTTAATTTGCAACTCTAGCAGACAATATTTGCAATTTCCGCATTTTTCTGATAAATTTGAATTTTTAGTAAAATCCAAGATGGCGGCCACCTTGGCGGCCATTTTGGATGACGTCACGGACCCCGAGCAGCGCCCCAACCCTTTTGTGTGTTGCGTATACGTCCGAGGGTTAAGAGCCTTTGATTCCACTCTTTTTCTGGTCTTATGGTTAACACTCATGTGTTTTAAGAAGTTTTCACGCGTGAAATTTTCTTGTCTTTTATGTTGCCGTTTTCAATGGAATTTAGGTCAAGCGTTTAAAAGTTATTATCATTTAACCCAATTCTCAATTGTTTTGTCCAGTATACTATTTAAGCCACATCAGACACTAAAAATGTGTTTGATTAGGTTTCCAAAAACCTCTCTCAAAAGCGTGTTTGTATTTAGAAATCCTGTTGAAACACTCTTCCCCGGTTTGATATATTACATCAAAGCCCGATGCCTAAAGATCAATCTATTTTGTAGAAACAGTTGCAAAAATGAGAAAAAATAATTTCGGATATGTCTAAAAAAGATGGAAGCAAGTCGCCATTGCCAGAGTGCTTTGTAGCTACCGCCGCCCGCATTACCCACCTCTCTAACCGTCCTGCAACACACAAGAGAACCACAATAGAATGCACAGCAAGCCTTTTTTTTTCAAGGAGCAACTATTTTACTTTTATGCGATGAATACCTTACGATTATCTCCTTCCATGTAGTCTTTGAAGAAAATTCCGTCGTAAGAATAAGAAACGCGATATTTAGTAACCCACTGTGAACTATCTTGTCTTCCCTGAGTAGCGATTATCGTCACTTTTCTCCAACTTCCAAAGTCCACCTGGAACCAGCTGTCCTTCCTGTAATGGCCGCTTGCAGTTATCCAAGCACCATATCGGAATGGACTTCGCACTTTCTGAAAGTGCAGCCTGCCATTTCCCGGTTTATAGTAGATGCTATACATACTAGAAGCTGTCACGGATGAGTCTGGAATGGCATAGCTCTCCATCCCTAATCCCGCCTCGCAAACTGGGGGTTCCGGAGTGGGAAAACCTTAAAGAGAAATTTATATTTTTGAGTCTGTTGATTGCCATTTTTTTACTACGGGTTTATTGAAATCTACGTATACGAGATATAATGTTTTCATGTATTGTTCAGACGAATTGAAAAAAGGACAGACAAGACAATAAAAGCTTCGCAGTTAAGGATTTTATTTAGATAAACTCGTTTAAAGGAATGTGATTTTAAAATGCACATCATTATGGAGTTTTTCGGGTGGGCATAAGAAAATCATTAAATATATCTACAGAGATTTGCTTACTATTATGGTTTCAGTTATTTGTGAACTATCCATGCACTTCTTAAAGAGAAGCACTGCCTTACCGGAAGTACAGCCATATAACTCCATTCTCATCGCCATCCATTAATAATACTTAACTGGGTGAACACGGATGAAGCGGGCAATGATTGGTGGGTCAAATGTGTTGTTAACAACAGTATTCCTATCGCTATTTCCAGTAAACACCTAAATTCCATAAAAGAAAAAAAGCATCCTGAGATATGGTCTTAAAGAAGCACTGATAAAATCGTCTACTTGAAATAGATTACGGCTTTTATTACTGCAATTTACTCCTTATAATTCATAGAAAAAGAAAGAGAGTCCCTTAACAGTTTCTATTTATACCAAACTGAGACAAGTAAAAAGGAAGGATATTAATAAATATTGTATCACTTATAGTCTTTTAATTGAAGAATAACAATTTTGTTTTTAATTATTATTATTAAATATATGTTGGTCTTAAAACTTCACCTTGTCAACGTTAGAATTTGCCTGCTGGAAAAAATGGTAAATGCCCCCATCCAAGCTGTAAGATACTTTGTACTCTTTGACCCAATTAGATGCTAAATGACGACCCTGTGTTCCAATCTTTGTCACTTTTTCAATGTCGCCCAGATCCACCTGAATCCACTGTCCTATATCGTTGTATCGAGGTAACCACGCTCCTTTTTGCCCCCCACCTGCCTGGTGATTCAGTCTAACATTGGTAGCTGCGTATTGGGAATTATACTGAAAGGTAAATTGTTTGGTCAACTACAGTTGAATAAACCATTTTTGTGACTCTTTGAACATAAAAAAAAATGATATTGAACGTTTATTTCATAAAACTTACATAGGAAATTTAGTAAAGAACGCCAAGATGCTTCTGATGGTCTTTCCAATAAAATAATATTTTAACCTACCTCTGTGGTCGCCTTTATGTGAGAGTTTGGGATTGTCCTATCTTCCATTCCCAGAGCTGAGTCACAGCCTGAAGATGTAATCATAAGTATAATTATTTCTGGTTGATGTGTGACGTCATAGATGATTTGAATTGATTTTAAACATAAGACGTTTTTTTAACGATTTGACCTTTCGCTGACAGAACTTGGTTCATATGACCTAATAAATATTGCATTATTTATTATATTTATCATGGCACCGTTTTGTATGTTCTTCCATTTTAGCTAAAATAAGTTGAAAAAGTGAGGATTGCGCTTTTCTCATGTTAAATCTTCCTGTCCAGCATAGGTATAAAATGAATCAAAATATAGAAAACTTTTTAAATTAGTTTAAATTATTATTATAATTATTATTATTATTATTATTATTATTATTATTATTATTATTATTATTATTATTATTACTATTGATATGTTAGAGCAGTTTTCAATTGAGTGTGGTAAAACCAAAACCAAATTAATTACTCTGACCAATATATCACAGCAGTCGTAAACAATCCAATGAACCAATCAGAGCTCGAAGCAATAACATGTCGGCGGCGCCAAGCACGGGAAAACGTGTGCGAGAAAGTCACGATTGGTTTTGGTTTTATTTCTGATTGGTCGAGAAAGTGAGGCGAGATTTTTTAGCCAATGACAAAGCCCGGCAATGAAAAACCAAATCAATTGTGTAATTAGTTTTGACACTCAATTAAAAGCTGCTCTCTCTATTATTACTATTGATATGTTATCATCCGTTCACTGAAGGGGCTATGTCATGAGAATGTGGCTGTTGTTTGGTCAAAACACTATTTAATTACTGACAAGCACCTGCAGTAATTGAGCCCAGTATTTTCTGTGAATTTAGAAATTAAAGGAAGATATAACGTGAATTCCTAAAGGACGGGAAGGAAATTTTCACACACGAAGGAAGAACTTGAAATATTAAAGATCACAATTTATTGAGCACTGGAAAAAAATTTCAGTTAATCAACAACTCTTGTTTGAGCTTTGTACTTTGTCCAGTGACCTTCTCATGTGACCTCGCGTGAACCGAACCCTAGGGACCCTCCATTCTTTATTGTCCAATCACGTGGCACTTCGCCAACCAACCAGTGAATATCCCAGCCGATCTCGACCTTAAGGGAATGTATGTCAAGGACTTAAGAACTCTGTGCAACCGGCTAAAACTCCCTACAACCGGATTACGCGCCACACTTGCTCAACGAATAGAAGAAGCTCGGCGAAACGCAACAACTCCAGCAACTACAACGACAATAACTCCAGCAACGACAAATGGCGTTCCACTCAATGCCCAGTAAGCGGGGACAACGCGGACGATCTCCAACAGCAATTTGTACAATTACAACAACAAGTTGAAGGCTTGCTGAACCGCGAATCCTCCGAGAGAGTGCCGTCTGATAGCCAGTTCGCACAGGTGCAATCCCTAGTCCAAGCCACCATTAATGACACATCGAAAGGACAACAACCGCTGCTGCTCAAGCTGCAGTGAACGCTTTCAATGGAGCTTCGCCTCCCGCTGCTAACGTCCCAGACTGAAACGCGTCGAGCGAGGACACCGTTTCCGAATCAGTCCAAGAACACTTTCGTTCCATTGCACCGGATGGCACTAGCACTGGACGAAAAAACGGATTTTCCTGTATAGCAAATGTGCAGCAAACCTATGGCAAATTCCACATTTGCTCACATTTGCTCAAATTTACTTCAAGACAACGATCTGATTTTGCCCCAATTTTGCTATCATGGCAAAGCTGGTAAATTCCATATTTGCTTTAAATTTACTCCCATGCATAAAAATAGTGTAAAGTTTGTTTTTTTCTAGGCATTTGCCAGGGTAGCAAATACGATATCAAAAGTGACATTTTGTATGTACTTTGCCTGAAGTGGAAAATTTGATCAAAGTATCATTTTTGAACATAATTTGCCCAGGGTGGTAAATGTGTTCAAAGAATCATTTTTTCCACGGATTTGCTCAGGGTGGTAAATGTGTTCAAAGAATTATTTTTCCACTTATTTGCTCAGGTGGTAAATGTGTTCAAAGAATCATTTTTCCACGTGTTTGCTCAGGGTGGTAAATGTGATCAAAGAATCATTTTTCCACGTATTTGCTCAGGGTGGTAAATGTGTTCAAAGAATCATTTTTCCACTTATTTGCTCAGGTGGTAAATGTGTTCAAAGAATCATTTTTCCACGTGTTTGCTCAGGGTGGTAAATGTGATCAAAGAATCATTTTTCCACGTATTTGCTCAGGGTGGTAAATGTGTTCAAAGAATCATTTTTCCACACGTATTTGCTCAGGGTGGTAAATGTGTTCAAAGAATCATTTTTCAACGTATTTGCCCAGGGTGGTAAAAGTGATCAAAGACTTCGGCATTTTCCACGTATTTGCTCAGGGTGGTAAATGTGATCAAAGAATCATTTTTCCACTTTTATGCTCTAGAAATGGGATGAAAAAAAATATTTTCCCTAGGACAGTAAATGTGATCGGTGAGTCAGTTTTCGACATATATATTTGCTCAATTAATGTCTACACCACACTGCAGTAACAATAAATTCAAGTCATAAATGAAATTACTTTAATTAATTCAATAACTATCTAACTAAACCAAATCACGTTGTCAACCGTATTTACAATGTCGAATCACGTTGAGAATAGATCAACTACGAAATAATACACTGTTACAAAATAATTCTTTTACACGATTTAACTGGGTGGTAAAATGCTACATGTTACATGAGCTCAATTCAATCAGGAATCATTTCAACAGGTGCATACAAAAAGCCCTAAATACAGGTTATTCTTCAATTTGAACACACAGTAAAAACTCTATTAGCCCCTGGGGCTTATGTAATTCGGGGGGCTTAAAAGAGAGGAGTTGGGAGGGGGAAGTTAAAAAAAACTGATCTGTGCACATATACTCAAAGGAGATTACTTTCTTCCTGGCATGCACTGCAAACAAACTACATGCGACCCACAAGCAGCTCTTTTTACAGGTACTCAGCAGCTCTTTTTTACCAGGTCAGTTGCTTGTATTGGAAACATTTGCTGAAGAAATCCATGATATTCTCTAAATGTAGGCAGAGTTAATAAGGCTTAAGGCTTATTATTTTTCCAAACGGCAGATTGAATGTACGAAAGCCTTGTATTTCAGTTCAACCAGTGTTGTGTGGTACAATCACTTATTTTACAGCTTTAGTTTATGTTATTGTGACCAAAATAGCATTTCAAACCATCCACAAATGCAAATAAATCGTCTCACAAAAGACGTGCTGCATGTAGTCTGCAGATTCATTAACACTTCAATTCAATGCCGATAAATACAAATAGTTGCTGAAAAGTAGGTTTATTGATCCCAAGAATCTGAAGATATTTCACGCATCTACACCACACGACACCAATCAAACTGAAATGTGAGGCTTATGATCGGTTTGCAAAGTTAACCAGACTTCAGAACAAATTGTAAATAAAACTGAAATGGAAGATATTATTTTTGATAATTGTGTTTGTTTGCGGTGCATGCATGCAAGATACTAAGTGCCTTGTTTATCTGCATACCTGTTTGATAATTATGTAATTGGAAGACTGCTACTTGGAAGCCAAAAATAATTGGGGGGGGGGGGGGGGAGGGGTGCATAAAGGGCCTATCTTGATGAAAATGTAATTTTGGGTGAATGTTTGTTTGGATTTGCCTCACTTTTTGCATGTGGCCTTGAGAAACAAATACCCATGTTTTTTTTTTTAATCCCTGAGTTCTGTTGGCATTTAGAAGATAAGTTCCATAGGATTCTTTCACTATAAAACCACATCTACTTATGACATCATATCTCATAACCTTGTCCAAACAAAAAGAAACCACAAAGCAGTATGGTGAAATGGGAATGTTTCTTGAGTAAAATGGAGTGCAAAAAACAAGGCTATTCCTAGTGAAACTGAAATAGAACCTATGAAAGTGTACACTGGCCTTTTATGCACCAAATCTCATAATTGTCGAAGGAGCAGGTCATGGAAAATTCATGCAAATGGAAGCTTAATGTACGTGTAGTCTGTAAAGTCAAACTCTTGTTTGCTCTGTAGACAATTTAGTCATCATTAATTTTACTGAGCTTTCTCAGGAACTCATTACCTGGAGCATGCGACTGCCATACTGCGCCTATGAAATGGCATTTTTGCAAGATGGTTTATTTTTAGACTATAAGCCTTTCCCGCAAATTGGTTTTGGAATTGAAAGCCAATCACAAGAAATTGCATTGATAATAAACGTTTACCGTAAATGTAATACATAACTATGACAACTCGTCCACATAAGAATCAGAAACAATTATTTTTGCAGGAAAGGAAAAAGCTTATCTCAAAATAAACCTACTGGTAAAAATGCCATTGCACAAATTTATGGCATTTGTATGCCCCTGGTAATGGCCTCCTGGCTTTCTAGAGTTTGAACACCAATAAACCAAACCTGTGTTTGTGTAGGAGACTGTGCTTTTAAATGGCTGTGTCAGTTATGAATAATATTTAGCTGTTCTAAATGCAATATCAATTAGCACTTTTTAAAGATTACAATAAAACAAAAACACTCAAAAACATGAATACTTTGTTGTTATGTGTTTGTTTTGTTGATTTAAAGTTTGCAACAGCGGTTTTAGAAACTTGAAGTTTGACAGAGTGAAAGTCAAACTTCAAAGTTTTAAACATTGTATTCATGTGTTTGAGTGTTTTTGTTTCATGATTTTAACCATTAAAAAAGCACTAAATGTTGCATTTGGAAATTGAATTCATAACCGACACAGCCATTTAAAAACACAGTACCCCACACAAACACAGGATAGAGATGCTCCTGTGAAACAATGATTAAACTGGTTTGCATTCTATTTCATGACCCTGTTCCTTAACTGAGGAGTGCTGACAATGCAAAGTCAGGGGCATCTTCTGGTTTCTCCCAGGTTGATGATGGCCCTTGACTCGTTTCAAAAACCATGTTTGCATGGTCCCCCTATACTTCTTCGGCACTTAGTTATACGGTCAAGGCTCTTCATCAAATCATCAAGTTCTGTGCTCCTACAAGGGAGGGGTCTGACACACATGTTTATACTGTTTGTTTTCTACATCTAAACCCGATGTGCTGCCATTGGTTTCACCCTCAGGCTCCGAAATGGACTCCCCAGATGACATACATGTATAGTCCATTGTCAGGCAGACGTTATATTTTTCTTTATCTTCTTGTTGCATCGATGTCCATTCCTTTAATGCTTTTACCCGCTTAATTCATTTCTGTAAAAGATGAAAATCTAGAATTAACTAAGCACAAATAAGTAACTGAACAATGAAATTACAGTGTTACTGTGAAACCCACAACCCAAGACGATGAATGAATATATTGCACAATAATTTATGAGCCATTACTCATAAGGTTGTTTACAGACAATTTTTTTTACTTCTAGATAGATGTGTATAACAGGGTGCATATAAAAATCAGTTTTTACAACTACAAAGGTCTTTCTTGCTAGTCCAAATTAAATAAAAATTTTTGGGGAAGAGGGCAAGGGAGGCTGATCTACATGTGTATGTACAATGTAGTGATTAATAATTTTACCTTAGACTGTAAAGGAATGGTTGAAAATGATTACAAGGTTGTGATATTGATTTATCATTAAAATAATATATGTTTATTTTTTTTTGTTGCATCGCAGCAATCCATACTACTAACTCCTTGAATTTGATTGGTTAAGGACACACTCTCTAGAGGTCCTGATATTCCCATCTGGACCCCATATACAGACTGTTCCGAATTTTTAGAATGTACAGCTACAAAATTTTTGTACCTAAAATGTAAAACACTTAACAATGTAAAAAGAAATATTATTAAGCAATAATGACTTCGGTTTTACTGTTAGAGTTCACATTTCTGCCAGACATATGGCTTTTACAAGTATGTACAAATTAAACTAATATTCCCACAGAGAAAATTAAATTATTATGTTACTTGCTGGCCTACAGTGTAGGTCGGGCCATATTGGGAAAAAACTGCCCTTGGGTCCAGTTTTTCCCAGTACAGACCTCCCGGCCAGCAAATCGTATATGACACAGTAGGTAATATTAATTTACCCATTTCAAAATAAAAATGTTTGAGGACAAACCGGCAATGTATAACTGGAGTGTTCACAGTAAAAAAAAAATGTGTTTACTGCAGGCATTAAACATCTTTTGCTTACCGTATTCTTTCTACTTCTCTTCCGCGGCTCCTGCAACACTAATACTTCTGCTTCTTTTTGTCAACATTTTTCTGCTGCCTCATTTTGGTACGCAAATGGACTTGCATCACAGCTGTTTGAAATGGAAAAGTGTTAGAACATGGTTAGTTACATGCATTGTACACTGTAGTTCAATTTTCATTTTCCTGTGTTTTTATTTTCATTCATTACCATATATATTGTATATTAACAAAGAAATAATATTATTATTTATTGTATTATTATTAGAAATCCAGCAAGGAAGAGATTTAAAATGCATGTCAAATTCAACTGTATGTACATGCATACACTGTATGTTATCACTGCACTATTGAAAAATCAAACCCTAAAACTGTTGGCACTACTCAATTTTGGACATGGAAATTTCACTCTTAATTTATAACATATTGTTATAAGTTGATGCACATGATACAAGGTCTGACAAAAGTGCCATCACTCATGGAATGTTACCTCAAAGCATGTTTACCACATGATCAAGGACCACATACATGTACATTTAGTGTCCTAAAGCAGTTGACACAGCTAAACTATGAACATGGCAATTTCAAGGCAAAATCACTCTTTATTTGGAACAATATGTGGTCCTTCATTACGGTACACAGTCATGCCTTGAGGTCTAACAAGGCTATTGTCGCTTTCAGAATCTACTAGAACTAAGATCTCGCAAAATCAAACCTAAAAACAGCCGACACAGAGCAATTATAATCATGGCAATTTCAGGGGGCAAACAACTCGATTTTTTAGGACAGTGTGGTCACTCGTCATGGTACACATGCTTCAAGATCTGACTAAACTGCCGTCACTCACAGAATGTACCAGAGCTAAGATCTCACAAATTCAAACCCAAAAACAGCCAACACAGTGCAATTATAATCATGGTAATTTCAAGGCCAAACAACACAGTGCAATTATAATCATGGCAATTTCAGGGGGCAAAAAACCCGATTTTTTAGGACAATGTGGTCACTCGTCATGGTACACATGCTTCAAGATCTGACTAAACTGCCGTCACTCACAGAATGTAGCAGAGCTAAGATCTCACAAAATCAAACCCAAAAACAGCCAACACAGTGCAATTATAATCATGGTAATTTCAAGGCCAAACAACACAGTGCAATTATAATCATGGCAATTTCAGGGGGCAAACAACTCGATTTTTTAGGACAATGTGGTCACTCGTCATGGTACACATGCTTCAAGATCTGACTAAACTGCCGTCACTCACAGAATGTACCAGAGCTAAGATCTCACAAATGCAAACCCAAAAAAAGCCAACACAGTGCAATTATAATCATGGTAATTTCAAGGCCAAACAACACAGTGCAATTATAATCATGGCAATTTCAGGGGGCAAAAAACCCGATTTTTTAGGACAATGTGGTCACTCGTCATGGTACACATGCTTCAAGATCTGACTAAACTGCCGTCACTCACAGAATGTACCAGAGCTAAGATCTCACAAAATCAAACCCAAAAACAGCCAACACAGTGCAATTATAATCATGGTAATTTCAAGGCCAAACAACACAGTGCAATTATAATCATGGCAATTTCAGGGGGCAAACAACTCGATTTTTTAGGACAATGTGGTCACTCGTCATGGTACACATGCTTCAAGATCTGACTAAACTGCCGTCACTCACAGAATGTACCAGAGCTAAGATCTCACAAATGCAAACCCAAAAACAGCCAACACAGTGCAATTATAATCATGGTAATTTCAAGGCCAAACAACACAGTGCAATTATAATCATGGCAATTTCAGGGGGCAAACAACTCTCAATTTTTTAGGACAATGTGGTCACTCGTCATGGTACACATGCTTCAAGATCTGACTAAACTGCCGTCACTCACAGAATGTACCAGAGCTAAGACCTCACAAATTCAAACCCAAAAACAGCCAACACAGTGCAATTATAATCATGGTAATTTCAAGGCCAAACAACACAGTGCAATTATAATCATGGCAATTTCAGGGGGCAAACAACTCTCAATTTTTTAGGACAATGTGGTCACTCGTCATGGTACACATGCTTCAAGATCTGACTAAACTGCCGTCACTCACAGAATGTACCAGAGCTAAGATCTCACAAATGCAAACCCAAAAACAGCCAACACAGTGCAATTATAATCATGGTAATTTCAAGGCCAAACAACACAGTGCAATTATAATCATGGCAATTTCAGGGGGCAAACAACTCTCAATTTTTTAGGACAATGTGGTCACTCGTCATGGTACACATGCTTCAAGATCTGACTAAACTGCCGTCACTCACAGAATGTACCAGAGCTAAGACCTCACAAATTCAAACCCAAAAACAGCCAACACAGTGCAATTATAATCATGGTAATTTCAAGGCCAAACAACACAGTGCAATTATAATCATGGCAATTTCAGGGGGCAAACAACTCTCAATTTTTTAGGACAATGTGGTCACTCGTCATGGTACACATGCTTCAAGATCTGACTAAACTGCCGTCACTCACAGAATGTACCAGAGCTAAGACCTCACAAATTCAAACCCAAAAACAGCAACACAGTGCAATTATAATCATGGTAATTTCAAGGCCAAACAACACAGTGCAATTATAATCATGGCAATTTCAGGGGGCAAACAACTCTCAATTTTTTAGGACAATGTGGTCACTCGTCATGGTACACATGCTTCAAGATCTGACTAAACTGCCGTCACTCACAGAATGTACCAGAGCTAAGATCTCACAAATGCAAACCCAAAAACAGCCAACACAGTGCAATTATAATCATGGTAATTTCAAGGCCAAACAACACAGTGCAATTATAATCATGGCAATTTCAGGGGGCAAACAACTCTCAATTTTTTAGGACAATGTGGTCACTCGTCATGGTACACATGCTTCAAGATCTGACTAAACTGCCGTCACTCACAGAATGTACCAGTGCTAAGATCTCACAAAATCAAACCCCAAAACAGCCAACACAGTGCAATTATAATCATGGTAATTTCAAGGCCAAACAACTCTTAACTTTTTAGGACAATGTGGTCATTCGGTATGGTGCGCATGCTTCAAGATCTGACAAAATTATAACTGCCATCACTCACAGAATGTACCAGACCTACATGTAAGATCTTACAAAATCAAACCTAAAAACAGCCGACACAGTGCAATTATAATCATGGCAATTTCAAGGCCAAACAACTGTTAATCTTTTAGGACAATTGTGATCACTCGTCATGGTGCACATGCTTCAAGATTCGACAAAACTGCCATCACTCACATAATGTACCAGAATTAAGATATCACAAAATCAAACACTTATTAAAACAGTTGACACAGCTCAACTATGAACATGGCAATTTCAACACAAAATCACTTTTAATTTGGAACAATATGTGTTCTTCTAGCAAGACTTTTGTCACTTTCAGACTCTACCAGAACTAAGACCTCACAAAATCAAACCCAAAAACAGCTGACACAGTGCAATTATAATCATGGCAATTTCAAGGCCAAACAACTCTCAATTTTTTAGAACAATTATGGTCACTCCATCCATGATGGCTTTATTGACAATTTTGTTAGATGGATCAGAGAAGCTACAATGTGTAGAAAATAATAATCATTACAATCTTGAAGGACTGGAGTTGAATCATTTTACTCTTTGGCCACTCAATGGAATTATCGTCCTATACTTGACAGTTGACTCCATTTTAAGAGAAGATTATTTTGGTTTAAAACTGTCTGAAATGTTTGGGTTTGAATTTTTCTTTAGTTAAAAAAATTTCAAAGCAAAAAAGAATGTTGAACCACATACATATACAATTAAATTAAATAACACTTGTTATTTGAAAACTATATCAGCAAGAAGGCTTACCGACAACACTTTTGGCAATCGCTTGCTTTTTCGTGGTCTTTCCCGCTCTTTTTCGGCCGCTTCTTTTTCTAGCCGTTAGGCCGTATTATACGTCTGCCTTTCTAAATAGGCTTCTTGCTTGGACATACAGCTCAGCTGTAAAATCATCACCGCTAGCATCTTCTCGATTGATCGCTGAGGCCAGGTCGAGACCTTCTTTCAGTGTCTAGCGGAGAGCTTGGAATCAGGAATCAGGGAAGGCGAAGAAAACGGATAACAGTCTGCACTCGTACTGCCAGGAGAACATTCCGAATATCCAGACCTACTAGCTGCCCTAGTTTCCCTTTCTGGCGTGGATTCTTCAACCGAACTTTGTGGCGCCAAAACCATCGCGCGGTCGAATTTACCGAATAAAAACTCCCAGGGTTGCGTCCAGTCGAAGATTCGCTAGACAGATTTGTTGTCTTTGGGGCTCTTGTGCTCGCTAGGTTTTTTTTGGTGCTTGGCGTCCCAGAATGATCGAAGCGAATTTATTCAAACGTCGCAGAACGGAAAGAACGAAAATATCGACCGCGTGAATTCAAATCCACCAGGGAAGAATAGAAAGCTCTTTTGCTGTCAACAGCTCAAACCTGAGCCAATACAAGGCTAAAATATCATTAGCATTCTTCCCAATTGGCTCCAACTGGAAAGGTGTCGATTGACGTGAACCAAATGCGAGAGAGAGTCTGGGAGTCTTCGTTGAAAATGGTCAGCGTCGTTCTTTGTTACGTGGTGTATGGGGACATATAGTGTACCGCCTTGCAAAGTTACGTATTTGCTCCTTATCAAATGTGAGCAAAATTAAAGTAATCGTTTTGTTTGACATCAATGCAAATTAATATCAAATAAACAGCTTCGCTTATTTTGCAAATAAGAGTAAATTAAACGCAAATGTACTGATTTGTCCCGTAAGTAAATGTTAGGAAACAGATCAGTGTAAACAAATTGTTTTGCACCGCATTTGCCTGGATTTCCAACACCAGTAAACGTGATATTTTTGCGCAGGAAGCAAATGTTTGGCAATTGTATGTGAAAGTTAGAAATTTGCCTCGGTAGCAAAAGTGAGGCAAATTTGATGCAAATATCAACATTTACGTCACATTTGCACGTGAATTCAACCGGAACAAATATTTATGTTCACGTTAAGTTTACACCAAGCGCAAATTCGGTTCAAATTTGAAGCCCCAAATTTGCTACATATTTGCTCAACTTGCAAACCTGAGTAAATCCATTTTTTCGTCCAGTGTAGCCTGATCGACGTGGCCATTGCCTCTAAGTCTCAGCAGCGGCCTTCGGATTCTGTACACGAACTCCCAGCCAAGCTATTGAAGTAAACCTCTCTGGTGAATTTATGGAACTTTCAAAGTTATTACCGAAGAATTTTAACTCATTGCAGCCTTTCTATGATGAGCCTCTTACACTGACTCTAGAGAACTCTGTAATAAGGGCAAATCAGACCAAAGCCACTTCCATTACTGATATCGAGGAATGGACCTCGGCTTTTACAGCATGCATGAGCGTTATTATTAGCAAATACCGACATCGTGCTGCAGAGCTGCTTGAACACCTGTCATTAATTCGCTATGCAGCAAAATATCATAGGGGGCTGAGTTGGTGTGTGTATGACATCAAGTTTCGCCAAAAGGCCGCGCCAATAGATCTCTTAAGTGGTAGATAGCCAATTATGGCTTAAAACTTTTACAGTAGCACTTCACTTATGAAGGAGGAAATAAACTTTTCCAGTTGTAATCCATGTCCATTTTAGCCATCCGCATCAACAGTGTTAGTGCACTGATACAATATTTGTTAACAAAACAAGATCATTATTTGTTAAGGTCCTTTTATACTGATATGTCTTGGCTTTTTTTAATTGATACCAAACTCTGGTGACTTAGCCCCTTTAGTAGTATTAGAGTTGGGGGCACCAGATCAAAAATAATTATTTTTGATCTGATACCAACCCAACTCTATACTACTTTCCATATGATGGTAACCAGTTTTTTTGTTTCCATTTAATGTAAACCACTTTTTGGAAAACTATATGTTTCCATAAAATAATTAAACTATATGTTAATAAAAACAAATGGTGCGTTTATTCCATTGCGTGATTCCACATAATAGAATCCTTTGCGTGACACAATTCTCGGAAATCTATATGCTTTTTTAAATATAAGAGTGCGTTCACTAAAAAAGCAGTTTTGCCTTGGAATTTTGGCATGGTTTTAAATGTTGGACATTATAAAGGATCCTTGAAAAGAAATAATATATTTTCTTCAAATAAATGAATACCAATATGTGATAAGGTAAAGAATGATCAATTTAATGAAAGAATAATGAGTTTAATTTTTGATGACATAGTGCCCGTATGCGTAACTGTTGATTCCGTCTTCTAGTATATATCGTTTGTCATCAAAGCAACTGAGTGATACTTTATTGATTTCATAACTTCCTAATTGATGATTTTGACTCCTAATTGTTTTCATTTGATGGTGCATCTGTTTATTATTGAAGAGTGTGTCTTTATAGTTTTCATGTTGGATTTTATTTTTTATGACATTCTTTTTGATTCCTTTTGCTGTTTTTCCACCTTTTTGATCGTCTCTCATGTAGCTATGCATTTTTGATCGTAGACCGACGAATTCATAAATGGGAACTCCTGCGGCTTCATCTTTGAATTTACCAATTACTTTTTTATTTAACTTATTAAAATACGGTGAGCTTTCAGGGTAGTCGCTGTTATCGAATTTATCTTTATCGTTCCAGAAATCCCTATAGACGTCTTCGGTTTCGATTTCATAGGTTAGGGAGTCTGTATCGGTAAAGAGCAGCTTAGCCTTATTACCATACTTATCTTTGATATAGTTATAATGAAACTCATACATTAATGTCTTACTAAGATCTAGAATACACATACCCACATATGCCGGCCTGTTTAGGGTTAGTGTTTCTTTGATCTTATGAACGGCTACAAGGTTTTCATTGAAGATCTTACTACTTACATAAGTAGGTTTAGCAGCCATTTTTAATAGTTTCTTTTCATCAGTTACTAATCTGACATCAACTCTCTTTCTTAAGTTTTCCATTGTTTTACCAAAAACACTATTATTCATAAGTTTGAAAAAATCTTTTTCAAAAGCATTTTTAGCATTCTTTCGTTTGTTGGTGTTGAAGTCAATGTATTGTTTAAGCCAAGGTGACTGATTAAATTCTAATACTCGATGAACTTTAATGACTTTTAATCCAAGATCTGTATATAATTGAAGGTTTCTATAATGTAGAACGTATTTTTCTTTGTTTCTTAAAGTTGGAATCAGTTTTTGTACGAGACCTGTTGATATATTATATTTATTCGCAATGTTTTTACAATATTCAGACAACATGTCTTTAGTTATTTTTATCTTTTCTGGTCCTAATGGGTAGACATTGTGAAGATTATGCAGTTCTTTAGGATATTCTAAATCAACTTCTAGTATCAAACCCTTTTTACTGTCTTCTTTGTACTTATCCAGGTTAATATTGTCAATCTGGTTTTTAGTCATCCATTTGAAACCACCAGTTGGTAAATATTGACTCATCGCCCAACCATACAGATTGTTCGTATCTAGATACATAATAAGCTTTGAGGGCGTCTTTTTATTGTATGATTTCATATATTTATTGTTAGCTTTACCGTATCGATTGGCTATATACGATATACCACCACGCATACCCTTTTCAATGAATTGAAACATATCAACATCTGTCATAAGCTCTAATTTGATATCAGTCATTTTTAGCATAGCATCCCATGACAAACCAGGAGATGTGAAATAATGACATGGATCAAGTTTATAGTATTCTAAGCATGTTTTCCTAAAGTTTTCAAACACATCAGCTAATAGAAGGATATCAGATTTCAAATACAAGTCATGATACTCACCCATTGTTTTAAGCATGAATGTTTCCCATACAGTCTGAGCATGTTGATAATCTTGATTGCTTATATGCTCATTATTCATGATACTAAAAAAGTCTTCTTTTGTTGGTAGTTTTTCATTGAATTTATCAAAACTGTCCATGTAGTCATAAGGATATACTCCTTTTCGAGCCATTAAATCAAGCTCTTTACCTTTAAATTTTTGAGAGGTATATTTTAATGATTCTCTTGGTAGATTACTCACTAGTTTTTCCAAGTTAGAGCTCATAAATTGGAAACTATCAATGAAGGTTAGATGATTGCCCAGCATAAAGGCCATATACTTTTCCATGTTGTTAGGTATGGCATTAATATTCATCTGTATCTCCTCTCCTTTCTTATTTTTGTATGTATGTTTCTTAACAATAGCTCCAATCTCTTGCATTATAAAATGGCTGTCATAACCTCTCAAATTATGGAATATAACAGGAATTTTTATCTCTGCTGGATTTACTCTGAGTTTCAGATTACATTCTTGATGAGCAGAGCCTCTGTATTTACCAGTGATGTGACAATGGTCTCGGACTCGAATGTCCTTATCAGTATATTTTTTATTACAAATATGACATTCTTTGGCTTTTTGAAATTCCTCTTCATCATCTTTTGTCATTTTTAATGGTTTGTTAAATTCCTTTTTCATAATATTTTTACAATATTTAACTTCTTCTATCATTTTTTCCATGAATTTGTACACAGCCTTTTCACCTCTGTAAATTTGTATTGGTTTGGTATGTTTATCATCATAACAACAAACGACCTTATATCCATAACCACAGTCTGTATGCTTCTGATAAGCCTCTGTGTATGATTTATCATTATTGGGTTGACAACCATGTATTTTTTCAGTAATAGCCTCAAAATCTGCATAAATGGCGAATGGTACTGGTAGTTGTTTATGAAAGTTGTTGAATCTTAGTATATTATTATCCTTCTCAGGCATTTTTATCGCTTGTGTGCCATTCACTTGTATACAGTTTTCTTTATGATCAGTTAATACTCTTTCAGAGCTGAAGCATTGAAGACAATACATGCAGAAATGTTTTCTTTCTTTGTGTTTTGTCTGATTGTACATTAACTTGTTAAAATCTTTAATCAAGACATAGTGCTTGTTTTCATTTTCTGTTATAAGAAGCAGATTCATACGGTCTGCATATTTTTCTTTTGAGACATAAATTGGATATGGTTGTTTATCTTCATAACCGAAAACATTTATGTTGATATTATTTTGTTTTTCAATCTTGTTGTACTGTTTGGTGGTGACTGGGAATTCAATCCCCGAATAATCTAAATTTTCAATGAATTGCTTGTCAACTTTTTAAATTCTCTGTGGGTATTTGTCTTGAGGATTCAAATGTCTAATGTGACACCATCTAAAGCATTCATTGTCATTGTTTTTCATGATTATCAAACCTTTAGCACTGTTTCTGAGTTCTTGGGGTAGTTTAATATATGAAGATCCTCTCATTGGTTGATATTTTACAATGTTTAGATAGTGATTATCAATAGATTGAATATTCCAACCAGATCCCTCTGAAATCCAAACTGCAATCTTATTTAGTATGTTTTGTTTTGACATTTGAAGTGATTCAGTAATCTCTAGATTATTTATGATTGTTTGAGCTGGACTGTTGAAATATGCGGTCTTATACACTATTTCTCCGTCTGACATTTTTGTAAATGTTACCTTAAGCGTTTCAACAAATTTCAGTCCTTTCATAGATTTTAGTATACTTATAATATGATATGCAGTAGCCGTTCTTGTGTTCTGTAGTTGCACTAGTGGGTCTTTTTTATTTTTAATACTTATTTCATAAGACTTTGTGTAGCCTTTCAGAGCTTTGTCTGTTTGGTCTATTTTAGATCTTGGAGCAGGAACTGGTTTTTCCAACACTTGTTTTTTAGTTCTTGGTGCTGGAATTGGTTTGTAATTATCTCTGAACTCAATAGGTGGTAAAATGATATTGTCTTCATACTCCGTGACCATCTGTCTGACAGATTTTCTTGGTGTAGGAACTGGGCTCCTACGTTGTTTTTCGCCATCCACTATTATAATTTTAGGCTTCTTTTTCTCTTGCTTCAATAGCATTTTGATTAGTTGAGACTTACTCAATTTTTTTAATTCTGATTTTTCCATTATCTATATATATAATTATATATAATATAATATTTCTTTAAGTCATTTTCATAGTGCGTTTATTTTTGGAATCATTTTGGAAATAATTTGAGATAATCATATATGATTGGTCATATATGATTATCTTTTTATGATATCCTTGTGTTATTCGTTGTTGTATTTTTGTGAATTCAATTGATGAATCATAGTTTTATTGTGTTTATATTTACTTGCCGGATGAAAATATTTATTACATTCAATACAATGATATTTATTATCTGGATTGTCATTATACTTCTTACAATAAAGACGTCCCATAATACGTTTTTCTTCATCGGTCATATACTTTTTAGGTCTTCCCCTTGATTGTTTTACCATTACTATATAGTATGATTATTTTTTTAAGTCATTTCAGTGCGTTTAAATATGGTTGATAATAGCCAGAAACATTAATATTTTTGGCTACCAATGAATAACGAATGCAAAGATATAAATATCTTAGAAATTTCTGGGATACTTGTAAATAGTAACATCTCTTTAAACCTTTTTTAAAGCCAAGTCTCATTAATCAAATTTGCATTACTTGTTGTATTCACAGTATGTAAAAATATTATTTTCACGTTTGAGATATTTGACATTATCCACTTTGGTTTGTTTCAACACATTACATTCATCATCGTATCTATTGTTTTCTATCCCATTGCAGATAATATTCAATAACTGTTTCAATGTTATATCTTCATCAATTTCATGTATTTTTTTATGATAAAGTTTCAATAATTTCTTTTTATATTGTAACAGATCCAATCTACGCTCATTATCATATATTTATCATGAAGATTGTCTATTTCATCTTCACATTCCTGAATTTGAAAATTTATTTTTTTGATATATTTCTCAATGCCACTCATGATATATATAAACATTATATATTTTTAACGTCCTTTAGAGGTACCCATGAATTGAACTCTTTTGGATAACCAGACCATGATACCAAAGCTTGTTTCTTTTTATAATCTCGTTTGATGACCTTATCAATACGAAAAATATCTTGTTTAGCTTTCAACAACTCCTGTTGATAGAAAGATCCTTCTATTGATTCATCATTGAGATCTTTTAATTTGTAAGTTATAGGATTAGTGTATTGTATCTTATCGACTGTAAACACTTCTTGAGTCCAGTTTGGTGTATAACCCTTGTCGAACACATTCCGTTTTTACTTAGATATTCGAACTTGATCACCAACTTTGAATTTTGGTTTATATGATAATAGTTCCGTATCATATAGATTGAAATAAACAGTTCCTTCATTCTTTTTCATAGATGCTTCAATAGGTTTCATTTTAATACTTGAATGCTTTGTACTGTTGTATTCATTTAATAGTTTTGGTAACATGTCTAAATATTGTGTTGTATTTTGAGCTGTAAATTGTTTCCACATTTTAGATTTTAATGTTCTGTTAAATCTCTCAATAATAACAGCTTTACCTTCATTGAAAGTAGAATACATCTCAATATTATTTTTCTTTAGCCAGTCTTTGAAAGTTTTATTATAGAATTCAGACCCTTGGTCTACCCAAATAAATTTAGGTTTCCGTTTGGATTTTTTAATAACATCATCAAATGATTCAGTAATTGTATTACCTGTTTTATTTTTAATAGGGATGCTCCAAGCAAATTTCGAAAACACATCAATGATGTTTAACAAATATCTATATCCTTTATTCCATTTTGAAAACTTCTACATTTCTACAAGGTCAGCGCTCCAAATATCATCTATTCCATTAACAATAACACGTCTCTTTTGAAATTTCCGTTTGATTGGTTTATGTAGTTCATTTGCAAGGAGTTCAGCCCAATCATTACTCAACTCCTTTTTACGTTTTTTGACTTCCTTTTAACACCTAATCCAAGTTTTCGTTTTACATCAATCGTGTTTCTAGCTAACCAATGACCCCATTGTCTTTCATTATAAGGTACATCATCCAGTGACTTAACCATTTTTCGGTCTGCTCTATTCTTGCACTTTCTGTCGTCTTTACAAACACTATAATCAACATCATGCTGCATGGCAATGACATCCGTTCTTCCTGTAGGTTTGTCATATATTTCTAGTATTTCACCAGTTGTTGGGTCATACTTCAGCTGGCTGTTTAAATCATTATATGGGCCTGTGTATTTGTGCCCCGGTAAGGTCCACCCCCCTTTTGGCTTGGGAAGCTTCCCAATAGCTTTATGAATATCGATAGCACCACCGTGAAGAGGATCTAGTTTTCGGCTTATATCACCTGTGAAACTATCGATAGCTTTATTTATGTATTTGTCAGCTACACCTTTTATCTTGCGTTTAGCTAGTTCTGATTTAATAGCCTTCGAAGCACCCAAACGACCAAGATTATATAGACCCTTGACACCTGCTTTCAAAGCTATTTCGCCCAATGAATGACTTCCTTCAATATCAAATAAGCCCGCCCCTTCAGACGGGCCTTTTAGTTTCCCTTATTTTTGACAAATTTGGTTTTTGTTATACCACATTCAGCGCAAGTGCATTTCAACATAGTTCGACCATTTTTAGTTTTCACATATCGTTCGCTTCCTGGAACACATTCAGTGACTTTCTTCTGTCTAACACAATATGATTTTACCTTTATATATATATATAAGTTAGATATTTCTGAAATAATGTTCGAGGAATCTCTCATTCTTCACTGTGTTATATATGTCAAATACTTGCAATAAATTATAATACGAATTCCCCTTATTCATTTCGTTCAGAAAGTATAAACAGAAGTAGCCACATGTAGACGTTTTTATGTTTTGGATTTGGTTGTTTTGGTGAAGCAGTGTCATATTCCTTCTTTTCGCATGATTTACGATCTCTTGAAATGGAGACATACCGAAACTATTAAAATAATTTATCACGTTGTCTTTTACATAAGTTGTAACCCAATGAGATCCTGTCATATAACTAGGTTCTAGATTGTAAATAAATAACGCTTGGCTATGATTATGTGGAACTCTTTCATCCCTTGACAGAACGTCACTGATTGGGATGTTTAAATATCGGCACCATTTTATTAGATCATGATTACTTAACGGGATGTCTTTGTGGAATTTCGGTTTTACAGTATTGCTCCTAGTAGTGGGATGCCATTGAATGGGCTGTTTTTCCCTAATAGCAAGCCTTCGCCTCTTTTTGTTGTCTGTTTCTTTGAAGCTTTTTTTTTTATCCCCATACCAATTGGATTATCCCATGTACCTATAAATGGAGGTGGTCTGTATGCACCAATTCTCGGAGCTCCCGTACCCTTTTTCTTAGTTCCAATTCGAGGAGCACCGCTACCAGTTTTACCCAAAGCATTTAGAAGAAGCGGAACACCAATGCTTGCCAACAGAGTTCCGAGGAATCCACCTGATTGTGTTTTTGTGGGTTTTACATGAACACCTGAACCTGACTGAAGAGCATTCAATATATCCTGTTTTTGTTTCGTCGTTAAAAGATGCTTATATGCTATCAGCTTATTAATTTTATCTTGGGGTATAAGAAAACCACCCGACTGTACACCTCTTCCAGATATTGCTTTAACCACTTGAGAAGCACCTTCTGAAGCCAACCCAGCAAGAGCTGAAAGACCAAGGGTTTTACCAATAGTTGGTAAAGCTGCACGTCCCAGGGTTAGAATGGTAGTTAACAAACTTCCACCGACTTGTTTTCTAATATTGGTTTTCACAAGCTTAATGTCCATACCCTTCCCCAAATTCCGATTCTTCTCCAACCTTTTTTTCACCATCGCTGGGACATATAGAGTATCATTCCCATGAAGAGAGTCGTTTGAAAGCCTGAGAACGATCGTTTCCCTTTTATGGAAAGCATTGCTAAGATTTTTCTTTTGATTGTCAGACAATTTCACATTAATCTCATAAAGTTGAGTCATTTGTTGTATATAATATATGTTATATAATTATCTGGTTATAAAACATATATGAAATAATGATATTATTTGATTAGTAATTTATTACTTTTTACACTATAACCAATTCATTTCCTATTTTGTCAATGACAATAGTCTCTTCATATAGGACTATAGCATGTATGCTGAAAGGACTATTTCCATCACCATTGGCGTTCAGTTTATACCTTAAGATCAACTGCTTTGGGTCTCTTGTTACTTTCTCTGTTTGATATGATAGATCGAAATAGATTAGTGGATAGAGACCATTGTAATTCGATAGGTTAAGCTGTGTACCGCTGTTGTAATCATTCTTTCTCATACCATAGGACATAAAATCATTGAAGATCCTTACTTTTGATTCTGAATCGTATTCAGTCTCTGGGTAGAATACTCCATTGCCGTATTCTAATCTACATGTTGTAAGAGTACAATTATCATCACCTGAATTTACTTTAAAAGTGTCAAACAGGTACGGATTCGCCTCTGCATTGTTTGTTTTAGCTCTTTGTAGATATACAAATATAGCCTTAACATTATCAATACTGGATGAGATTTGGAAGAATCCACTACTATGTGTTGGTGCGGACACCTCATACATTTCTCTCAGATATGTCCATTTATCATCTTTCAAAAAAGAACTAACAAACTTATCATATAGACTGTCCTTAGGTGTCAATTTTGGTACCCAAAGTAGTAATCTATCAATAACAACTCTTCCGGCATCTGCTGCACCTGCCTTAAATATTAATTCATTGTCATTCTGCAACTGTATATTAAACTGAAGTTGCATTGGGACTAACATTCGACCCTCTAGCTCTTCGAAGAGACTGTAACGATTAAGAGGTATGACTACATTGACATCATGGTTACCTGTCGTTAAAAGACGTCTTGACTCAAACCCTGTATTAGTGTTGGCTGTAGTGTCATCTGTGTCCAAATACCATAAAGAGTTTTTAGCAACACTACGAGCAAAATCGTCACTATATTCAAGCAGGTTCTTGACATAAGTCACTTTATGGAGATTATCAGTATCATACACGATCTTTCCTGCTGATTTTATCATCATGTGACTAATCAAACTATGGGCTCCATTAATAACTGTTATACGATCTGCACCATAGGCTGTACCATCAGCCAATTTTTGTACCTGGAGCTGGACCTCAAAATAAGCATTGTACCAATCGAAAAAGCTCGAACGATCATTAATTGTAAATTTATACCCATTTTTGTCTTGGTGCTGATTGTTAGCTGGGGCTCTGATTACATCATCAAGTTGGAATCGTACCAACTCATATCTTTGTAGAAATTCACTTGTTCTAAAAGCCATATATTATTATGTTACATAATTTTACAATTATATACCATAATTTTGTAATATATAGATGTTTTCAATCATTTTATTGATTCTATACTACTCTTACTCTACGCCTTCTTTTCACACCAGATCCTGATATCAATCTATTGAGTATCATATCAGTACTTTCATCTTGCTGTTGCTGTTTAATGGGCGAGGATGGAACATTTGCCGTTTGTCTTGTAGCTCCTTTTCTCAAATTTGCCAATCTTTTCATGATCAAATCACCAGATTTTTCAACTGCTTTTTTGCCCAGTTTTTCTCCAGCGTGAGAAATTCCCGATTCTAGTGCCTTCTTTGCTATTGGCTTAGCAAATTTCTTAAAAACAGCTGATGCCACACTCTTTAATGGTTTGAAAATATTATCAACGATAAGCCAAGACCCTTTGTGTTGATATACAAATTTACCAAGTTTTGGATGGTAAAATCTTTTGAAGTCATATGGTTTCATTTATACTATTATGTTATATTATTCTAAACTTTTCAGAATTAGTGAGAAAGATGTATCTGCTCCATTCAGGTTAACTAATCTTCTTTTTCCATCGGTGATATAAATCCTTATACTAGAAATCGTATTCTTATTCACAGGATTGTAGGTGACTCTCCGGTGTTCTAAGGTGAATGAATAACTAGGTTGGAGAACACTGGTTGAAAATGAATAAATGATGTCGGTATCTTGACCATCCACCAGGCTAGCATTAATCAGATCACAATGAAAATTGAGGACATCTGTATCTTGAGATAGATTTGGAACCCTTGGTCCAATGTTTGTCCCACTTGTTAATACTTTCTTATCGAACCCGATTAGGTCATTAAAATTACTTGCTGTCAAATCAAGCCGATAACTCTGAGCTAATGTAACCGTGACCCTAAATGTTGTATTATCAAATTCAAGAGTGATAGGATACGTATCACCAGTTTTTGTTATATCTTTAATATATGTATTGAAGTCTGTATAATTCCATACTCCGGCTGGAAAGGTGATGTTGTTAAATGTTGAACCACTATCGGAGCTATATTTGATTAATTGATTGTTGTATCCAGCATTAACATTAAACCATGTAAAACTCATATTGATAATTCTGTTAAGACCAATAACATATTGTATATTACTATCCAAAATTATAGGTCTAGTAAATTTTGTTGTAAAATCCTCAGGTTTATTATTCCCTTGATTTTTTACACTATAAGATGATAATACTATCTCTCGTGCCATTTATATAATAAAGTTATATTAATTATATTTTGAAATATTGACTAAACAATTTATTATATTGCGGTCTATTGATTGTCGACATTTTCAATAATGTGTCCAATATAGTTACTCCCATATTTCGCATCTCAATGCTGGTATTCCCTGCCAATCTTTCACCAATAATCAATTCCAATTTTTAACAAGCTGCTTTACATCATTATAAAACATAATATTGCCACCTCTCTGTTTTTTCCCCGACTCTGGATTCCAGAACCTTTTATTGTTTCCAATTAAGTATTATAATGTTTTATGTATTCATTTAAAGTAACTCTTGCGTTGTCTATTCTTTTGTTTCGCATTTGCCTCTCTGCATCTGATATCTCCCCCTTATTGTATTGTTTTGTAACATTTGCTTTATAGCCACTTAATTGGCTCCTTTTTGATTTGGCCTCCCTTATAATCTTATTAAGATAGTTCTGAGTCTTATGGGGTGTCATTGTTGATTGATTCAATATCTTATCCGCATTTTCATAATTCACAATACCAACATCATCCAAAATCTCATTACTCGCATCTTCATCATGTAATGCATAATCGATCTCTTCATTGTCATCATATTCTGGTGGTAAATCATCAAGTTCCTGAGGGAAGTACTGAGGATCAACATAAATCTCCTTCTGTCCTTCCATAAGATCTAGATCTTCTTAAGATTCTTGATATGTTGGAGGTTTTGGCACCAGTTGTTTATCTTGCTGTGGTGGTACATAATCACCAAAATCAATCAGACCTTCTACATCCATGTCTTCATATGGATCAACTTCAGGCATATAGTCAATACCAACTTCCCCTTTCTTCAGTGGTCGTTTTTTCCTTGGAGGCATCCTTAAATCTAAATTACTGTCAATAACATCATCTAATTTACTAGTCACTGGTTTAAATACCTTCGCCAATGACTGTTGGCTTGTCTGCTGACTAATATCATGTTTCGTAATTCTATCATGAACATAATTAATCTTATTCCCTAAATCAGATTTACTCTTTGCGAGTTCTTTCCACTTAAGTAAACTCATTTATTGTTATATTATTACATTACATAAAAATGGGAAATTATATATAAAAAATAACGTTTTACACTGTGTTATACACCGTGTTATACACCGTGTTGTACACCGTGTAAAACACCGTCTTATATTGAAATAATATACCCATATAATATAAATGAAAATACCAAATTATGACGTTAAAGACGATGTTGTCTCAAACTTTAAACAGTTATATGATTTCATGCCAAATAAATGTTTTCGAAATCTGATTTGTGGATGTAGTGGTTCTGGTAAAACAAATACACTATAACATATGATTTATAATTTATTGTACTTTGATAAAATATACCTGTATGCGAAAAACTTATAGCAGTCAAAGTACCACAAGCTTATGGATATGTTCCAACCGATAAGTAATGAAGTTGGTTATGATGTTATTGAAGCAAGTAATAACGAGATTGTTCCTGTAAATGATCTTGATAGTGAAAGTCAGAAATTGGTTATTTTTGATGATTTTGTATGTGAAAAAAATCAAAAACCATTAGTCAACTATTTTATACGTGGGAGACATAAAAATTGCAGTGTGATTTATCTGAGTCAAAGCTACTATAAGACACCAAAAGACATAAGATTGAACTGTTCACATTTCTCTATTTACGAATTTCCTAGTGCCAATAAGAAGAGTCTAATTTGCCGTGAAAACAACATTCCAAAAGAATTATATGATAAAGCAACTGATGAACCATATAGCTTTATATATATTGATAAGCCACGGAAAATCACAACCAAAAATTTCGGCGAACAAATATAATATAAATAACATATATATGAGTTACTCAAATGGAATTTTACCATCGTCAACATCAACGGTAACACCTCAACGTGGATTACCTGGTGTAGGGTTCAAATTAACAGAGGATGGTGATTACGATATGCAAGGTAAAAAATTAGTAAATATAGGACAAGTTACTGGCTTGAACAATGTTGTTGATTTCAATTTTGTTAGAAATACATTTGTTAGTAAGCATTTACCATTAGTTACAGCAAATCTTGATATGAAAAACAATAATATAAGAAATTTAAAAACACCAATTTCAGAAAAAGATGCTGTGAACAAAGAGTATTCAGATACTCATTATTTAAGGTTGGATGGAACAACTCATATGACTGCAGATTTGGATCTGCGAGGAAATAAATTAATTCTACCTGGAGAAATTGATATGGATCGAAAACTGATCACAAATATGGATACGGATGAAAACAATGATCTTTCTGCGGTGAATATGGTAACTTTGAAAAATGCGATTCAAAAAATACAACATAGTTCAAGTTTGAATATATCTACAAATATTGACCTCCAAGAGAAATACAATGTCATCCAATCAAAACAACAAACATGGCATGATTTGGGAGCACATTATAACAATCTAGTTTCTTACAATGATGTCAAAAATATATTCTTATCCCGTAAAGAGATGCTTCCTATGGAGAATTCAATTGATATGAACAACCACGTAATATATAATGTTCAAACCCCAACTGTAAGCGATATGGCTACGAATAAAGGTTATGTTGATACACATTTAAACGAAAAATTAGACAAAACGATTTCCAGCGATCTTGATATGCAAAGTTATAAAATTACTAATTTAGCAACACCTAAACCAAATGAGAATAGCGCTGCCGTAAATGTTTCATTCTTCAACGCCGAACTCAATGATTCTAATACAAACATGTATACACGAATAACAGACGATTATAAGAGTTATGTGAACAAGTCACACATAACTTCCTCTACTGCAGAAAAAGACGTTTTCAGATACCTGATGGAAGATGTGAACGAGAGCTCGTCGGAGAGTAATATTGTTGTTAATGGAATTATCAATTTTGTATCAAGCCCACACAAAATCAATAAGAAAGCCTATGATATGACTCTTACGACAGACAATAACGATGAGTTCAGGTCAAGGATAGGTTTTAATGCATACAAACTTCCTCAAGGTGAGTACACTATGGTGATTGAGTTTTTAGTTCCAGATAAAGCTCACATAAGTTCGACATCTGTCAATGTTGTCTCATCAGTTCTTAATATCGGACAGCAAACTACAAAGATATTCAACACTGAAGGATATACAAAAAGCATTGTTCATTTACATAAGTATCAGGTATCTCCACCTGAATATATTATGATAGATCTTCATGGAAGTATATCGAAAGGGAATACAAAAAAAGCACATCTAATCGTTTATGGTGTTCAAGGTCAAGTCTCAAGTGTTGATCCAGATGTATTTGATACTGTTTATGTAATTGAGGGCGGAAAAATGGTTATGGAGACCGATATTGATATGAATGGTAGAAACCTAATTGGTTTACCAAAACCCAAACAGTTACAAAAATTCATATTTTTAGGCAATTATATGAAAAATAAGAACAGTTATGATATCATATTCAACGGTTCATTATCTTTTATTGCATTAATCAATTTGAAACTTATAAAATTATGGCTGATGATATTGGACGATAAACCGCCTGAAGGATATGAAAAAATGTTTATATTAATTCATAACACTTCGTTCGCTCCGCAGAATTGGGAAAAAACATCAAATAAAATTTTATACAATTTCAATATATCAACATCAGTTATCAATTTCAGGGAAGATGCAGACATACAAATCAAATTGATATCATTTGATGATGACATTACATTTGCACCTTATGATTGCTATATCAGTGCACTTTTTGAAGAGTTTTAATATATAATTATCTAATATATTGATATTTATTTAAATGGCAATTCTCACACAGTCAATTAATTTTTGTAATAAATTTTTCACAGCCCAAAAAACCCTACATCCTAATACTAAAGATGAAATATTAAAATCGGCTTTAATATATCAATTTTTGTATGTAAACTATTTGAATGAGTCAATATCAATGAACCAAATATTAGAAAAACACCCTAACATTGGATTAATAGGACCGGGTTCTTGTACTCTAAATACCAATTATCGATTTTTAATAAAACATGCCATTTTCCATGACGCATTCGGAAGATTTTACAATGACTATGAAAAGGGGCCTGGCTACACATATTGCTGCCTTTCATTGCCTAAGAAAATAAAAAGATCTCCAATAATGGGCCAAATAAGTGGTACATTATATTGTCTTCTTTCAAATCCTAAAATATAATCCAAATATATAATATAAATGACTAAAACAGATAAAACAGAAATATTCGATTTCAATCATATTGATAAAAACATAAGCCCAGAAAAATTATCTGAAATCAAAGCATTGTATAAATTTTATCATAAGCGCTTTTGGTATTATAAGAGGGCTTTCAAGTATTTCAAGAGACTGAATTTAGCTATTAATTTAACATCAGTTTCTTTAGTAGCCACTGGTACAATAGCTGGTTCAATTACATTAAACCCTATTATTTTAGGAGTAATTAGTGGTAGTGGTTTATTGATTAAGACATACAGTGAAATAAAAAACTATAAAAGGAAAATAGAAATGTCTAAATTCGCATACACAACATATGAAAAAACACTAGTTGATTTACGCTCATGTCTCAGAGGAAATCAATTTAACCATACCGCATTTATAAATGAAATGAGACGTAATATATCAAACACGAGGAACAGTGTTTCATCAGATTTGCAAACACCGCGAAGTGGGTTGGAAAAACGAGGCGCAGGCGAGTTTTTTTTAACCCACTTCAAGGTGTTTGGAAATCTGATGAAACACTGTTTCGAGTGTTTGATATAGCTTCTCAAACTGATCGTTAAATGCGGAGAAAACGAAGGAATAAAATCGCCAAAATCTATGCAAATTAAGAAACGATTTCAAAACCTCCTTCACGGTAGTGATTCCCTTTGTGTTCTCGTCATGAATTATTAATGAGTTTGAGAAAGTTAGATGAAATAATCATCGATCTTTGTCCTCTTGCCGATAAATTTGAGAAACAGTATCATAAAAAATTCACTTCCGAGTAAACTTTACTAACAAACTTTACTTTTACGATAAACTTTAGTAACAAACTTTGTTCAATAACTCATTCATAGGGAAAACCCCCCTTTGTATGACGTATGACTAATTTAAGCAGCATCATCCTTTATTAATTCATATATGTTGTCCCACCAAGTCTCATAAAATTTTAATGTCTTCATTGACTTCGTGACTTTAATACTCTTGTATGGAAGCTCAAGCATCCTAAATAATTGCTTGATAACAAATTTAATACTAATCATCCGTTTACGTTTATTGTTAACCTGCGATAATACTTCATTAATTAAAGCGAATATTGTTAGGATTTTCTCTCTATTATCATTACTGATTTGTACATGATTCTGTTGTGCTATATCATTGACAACGTTTAAAATATGATATTTTCTTATATACACACTCTTTCTCGTCATTTTATATTTGTTATCATGGAAATCGATATATGGGGCTTGTAAATCATATCCATTAACAACACCACAATTTTTACAAACATTCATTCCATTTACATTTTCCATATCCTGTTCACTACAACATGACTCGACCACTCTCGCACTATTATCAACATCTGCTAATCGTTGGTCACAAAAGGGACATGTAGACTCTTCCATATTCTTTAATTCATCATGAATTTGAGAATTACAACTCATTCTATACTATTATATGAGATTATATTTTTATACTACACAGTGCGTCACACAACAACATACATAAACTATGAGTTCGCTTCGATGACAAGCGGTATATTCACAATAATGGTGCTACAAGTCACACATACAGGTATTACGAAAAATTCATTTAAAATAAAATTCATTCCTTTTACAAATGCTTACAATTTCTCGCCAGTTTATACTGAAGAAGCGAAGTGGTAAATGTGAATACATTAATTTATTGTATTCTAGTGCTAAATTGTGAAGCTTCATCAAAAAATAAGCGTGCGCTTGTGAATAATCAGTAACCTTCAACAATTGAGACATCTTCTTGCCACTGATCTCTTTCAGCCTCTGAAATACTCGTCCCTTCAAACATGAGAAGTAAATTATTCTTTTTCTCGCATCAGCTTCTGCTTCGTCAAGTGCTTTCAGTGTTTCGAAACACGTCTCTTCATTGGCTTTGTTTATTTCCATCGTTGTATAATCTTTCCAAGGTTTTTGTTCTTTAACACTTTCCATCAATCTTCTCGTTATGTCTTCCATATTTTTCAGTTTTCGATTGTCTTTCTTCACTGATTCCTCTTCCATTATAATGTCAGGAACTTTCACCAAATGAGGTAATACAAATTCAACCGTCAATTCTGGATACTCTCGAAGGAAATCGGTGAGAACTGCATCAACATCATTTCCTTTCTTTATCAATTCAATGAATTGTACAAATTCCGATCTGAATAGTGTAAACCTTTCCTTATCCATGTTGTAGAAAAGGGTGAATGTGTTTCTTACATGTAAGAAATAAAGTAACAACAATTTATCGTGGAAGAAATTGATTTGTTGAAAAACTCATACGACCGTCACGTGATCTGAAACAATAGGCTATACGTGATGACTCATTTCCTGTTCACAAGCGGAAAATTCTTAGACAATGAGATCATCGACTTCCCGTTTTTCCGAGAAAGTCACGCAATGGAATCATGCATTTGTACCCCATGATTTGCATTAAATAAGCAAAAAGAAACCATAGAATAAATTCATAACAATTTTACCATTTAATGTATAATAAATGGATGTCATTTAAACGCACATCATATTTACGATTATTTGAAAAACATATAGATTTTCATTATTTAAAAAACATATAGATTTCCGAGAATCATGTCACGCAAAGGAAATCACGCAATGGAATAAACACACCATTTTGTTTTTATTAACATATAGTTTAATTATTTTATGGAAACATATAGTTTTCCAAAAACTGGTTTACATTAAATGGAAACAAAAAAACTGGTTACAATCATATGGAAAGTAGTGTAGAGTTGGGTTGGTATCAGATCAAAAATAATTGCCCCCAACTCTAATACTACTCCCTTTAAGATGGATCCAGCTACCATTAACAGATCATTATTTTAACTTAACTGAACCATTAAAATGTAAGTATGGATATACATACCCTCCAAGGCATATCCTACAAAATAAATTATACAATTCATTAATAATTCATAACAGTTATGACAAATCAATAAGTGATATTTGAGACACATGTACACCTCTGTAAGCCCCGATACAAATCAACTGAGTTGATGAATTATTAAACAGTAGAATTAACTTTTGATACAGATCTATACTCATTGTTTCATTTCATAAGTACGATAGAATATTCGCGTCCGATCTGTATGGGCGTTTACAATAGCTCGCCTTCGACTCGCCATTGTAAACACCCATACAGATCTCCCGCTCATAGTTTATCTACTACATAAAAATTTGACTATAAATACAATTTTACTGCTTTCATCCATAAACTGTTTACATAAGATTGTAAAAGGCATCTTCAACTTGACAATGACAATGAAAATAATTTTCCTTTAGAAAGATTTGTAAGGTGCAGAAAAAAGATAAGTTAACATTTATTTAAAATGCAATTGCCAAAATAAATTATGATGAAGATTTACAGTTCCAAAAATTGCTTTGAAAAATTGTGAAAGGTCAGTTTTTTTGGCGGTTTTTATTTTTAAATTCTACAGATTTCATTTCCGGTAAGTTTATTCCAGCGTAGATCAATTTGTAACATTTATTTACCATTCTGTGACAAATTAAAAAAAAAAAAATAGAGGAAATGGCATATTGTAGAAAGGCAACCATTATTGAGAGAAATATTCAAGGAACCATCCATGACTTCGTTGTAGCTCACAGGAAGTTATCGTTTTACTTGGAATTTCGCTAAGAATGTACTCCTTTTAAAGAAACGTAAATACGTTAATTTTTCAATTTTAGCATTCCTGAAAACTAGCAACTGAATCAGAACTTCCCTTTAGTAACAATGGTTTCCGTTTATAACATACCGCCATTCTGTGCCAAATTAAAAGAACAATTCGAAAAATAAGCAAATGACATCTTTTAAGTTCTTTTCATGCTTTTAAAAAGAAAAGGCAGCAATTATTAAGAGCAATTTTCAATGAATCTCCCATAATTCCTGTAGAAAGAGAAAGTCTGTAAAAGACATACTCGTTAGAGCTAAACTATGATAATTATGAAGGTCATAGATACAACGTATCGACTAATAGAAGTCGCGTTTGGCCTGTCATCATTATTAACAATCTTCGTTTTAAAATTTCGGTTGTCGAAAATACTCCATAGTCTTTGGAAATATCGAAAGAAGGTCATTGGTATAAATACTCGGATGAACATCGCATCTGCCTAGCTGTTAACAAATCTTCGTTGTTTATTTATTTTTTTCTAACCCAATTCCTGATCTTATTCGTTACAAAAACGTTAAGCACTCGCATCCATGACAGCTATTATTTTTCGATAAACCTCTAATTCAAGGGAAGGAAACGATCCGTGTTTGTGCCTGCTTTATTCAAATGTACATTTTTTTACTATTATTATATTATATTCTCCGTTCTGGTAAAAGCTAATTCTTCCTGTCTAATTCTTCCTGTCAATTGCAAAGTCGAAGTTTTGAATGGTCATTGTGTTGGTTTTACTGGGCCAGAACACTTGTTAACTTTATATGAATTTAAAAACGCCTTATTTTACTACAATTCTAATTGAAATTACAAAAAACGTTTGGGCGATACTTTTAAAAGTTAAGGAAACTATGTAAATTTGACTGGCAAAATCAAAGACAATTTTGTCTTCCAACCAATTGCCAACTCTCCTTGAATATTTTCACTTACTCCAGCATAAAATAATATGAGGTGAAAAGCGTCTATCCGTTGTCTTTTTTTGTTACTTGTCCATTGTCAATAAAGCACTGAAAATGTAACCCTAACTTTGGGACAGCTCCAAATGTGTTCCGCATTTCAAACAAAGCTATGTGTGTAGAGACTTATTGTTTTACATTTGCATCAATCGTTACCTATGATAATCATTTTATATCAATAAAACTGGTAAAATAAAACATACTTTATCTTTGTAACATAAAACTTTGTGACATTCTAGATTTGTTTCTCAGAAACAGTTACGGTTCAGTAAAAGTAACAGGTCTTTTAATGCCTATAAAAGTGTTTTGCCCTTTGAATTAGGCTAAACGCGCACATTTCATTTTTGGCAGCAATACTTTGCCCAATGGAATCGTATAAATTGCGTTTTTACCTTGGTACACCTGTAACTTTGCTTTATTTGCGCTTTTGTTTATTTATTTTTTTTTATTTTATTATTTTATTTTTTTATCATTTAGACTTACAGTCAAAGAAAATTCAAAGTCACAGGTAGTCGACTATGCAACAACATTTCTTTTCACCTGATTATCAATTTTTCTTTAATAGATAGATCAGCATCTTCGTTGGTTCAAATTCCTCGACAAAACGTTCGTTCTTTGCTGTATTACAAAATGTGCAATTGTCATAACAAGTCGTGTTTCTCCTTAGGGATATCGTGCTATCTACTCTATTCTTTTAACAATTTAACGATCGACATTACTATCTATACTGTTAGTTGATACAGCCTAAACTGTTGTTAGCATTAAATATTTTAGACACCCCAGTCGCGAGCCTCTGACTAACTTTAACAGAAAATAAAGTATTTCCATCGACTTACCAATCTCTACTGAAAGTTGTAACAGAAGGAAAAGTCGCAACAGACCGTTCATCATGCAACCCAAGACCAAACTGATATCGTTTGCTGACACAATACCTTATTTATATTGGCCAATATCCATTTTAACTTGGTCATGCTCTAAAAACTAATTTGTCAAGCTATAAACAATGAGGTGTCAAGATTCAGTTAACAAATTCAACATTGTAAGTGAGAAAATACATGCTTAAAATAATATTTCTGTTTTCTTTCCGTTTGTTTTTGTGAATTAATTATTTGCAGGCATGGTTTTTATCTCGTGAATACACTAAGCGTAACGAAGTTATATATATATTTTTAAATAATACCAAACATTATTCTGTTTTTTTTTTTTGGGGGGGGGGGGGTGGGGGGAGGGGGGGGTTCTTATTCCATCAAACTTGCTTCCTTTACTGCTGAAGATATTCGCAAGCGTTAAAAGTATACACTTACAACAATATGATTAAAACTTATTTATAACAAATCAATAAATATTTTTTGGCATTTCACTTCTCACAAGAAATGTAACTTTTTTTAATATAATCATCTTCGAGACTAACATAACTAAGAAACTAAAATAAGCAAATACCGGAATGGTCAAAATGTATCCAAGGAACAAATTATTTTCTGACGTTAACTTCCAGATCGGTCTTCAGTTTAGTGCACTTTATAAGCCACACCTAAGCTGCACTTTAACTCGCAGTCATAAGTGTGAATTTGACGTGACATGCTGACGTAATAATAAGATATCGAGCTATAAAGCTAAACTAAACTAAGCAAAACAGTATATCACGTGAATTTAACTAGGCTATTAATAGTAGGCTTGAATTTAGAAATCCAATAGCTTTCTCTTGCTCTTCTAATGTCTTGATTAGGATTTCTAACTTTTTCAATGACTGTTAATTTTAAATGTTTAACCCCACAGTTTTTGAAGTGTCTGACAGTGGGAATGTTCTTATGACCTGCATTTATGTCGCTGCGGTGTACCCCTTATAGTAACCTACAATCCAGCAATGCCGAACCGAAACGTCGAGCGAATAAACCAGCAAAGCTACATTGGAGTTGGACTCTTGACCCTCACATTTTCGGTTTTATTTACGATTATTTCAAGTGTCCACGATCGCTTTAGTGATCCTCCAGCAAGCATTTTACGTTGGTTAAGGATCTGCATTGTTTGCGAGACCCCTCACAAGTTCTTTGTTATATATATATATATATATATATATATATATATATATATATATATATATATATATATATATATATATATATATATATATATATATATATATATATATATATATATATATATACAAATATGTATACAATGTGCCCTCCCGGTTATTACCATAATGGCTTTATGGCAACTCCTGAACTTGGGCACAGGATGTACGGTTACACATTGTTGGATTGCATTGTGGAGTCACGAGAGTGCTCAAACTGCCAGCAGTGAGCGAAGCAATATGCCAATAGTGAACACCTCTTACGAGGCTCTCCACCCAATCCATATTAATCATGATATTCATCCTCGAGGCTAATATGAATGAGAAATTAAAATAAGCAAATACCGGAATGGTTGAAATGTATTAATCGGCTGTTGTGCTTTTTGATTGTAGGCAAACATGCTTCAGGAATTTCGATTCCACTATCTGTATTGGTGTTATAAGATGAATTCTGATGTGGATGGCCTCTTTAAGCATACGGATGTACCAGTGTGGATCACGGTCAATAAAATTAACTTAGTTCTAAAATAAGAAGGTGCCCGGTCTTTTTAGCATGTTCCGAAAACGGGAAGACGAACCAAAGTGCCAGCTCGCATTACTGAAACGGTTTCATTACAGAACACATTTATCAGTTTTAACAAACGAAAAGACCGTTTCTTTTTTAATGTCATGATGTCTTTTTTCAAACTTTGTATCTCACAGGAAGTCTTACCGTTATGTTGTATCTGTGCCGCTTTTTCAAGGAATATAAATACGTTAAAGGGACACTTTCACGGATGCGCATGCACGGACCAGGCTCACTTCCGGTCTCCTTGAAAATATTTGGCCGCAATTATCTTGGAATCGGTGACAGAAAATGCTCATTTTCAGCGCAGTATGCGACGATTTTCAAAAAAACAGAATGTTTTATAGTGAAAGGGAAATAGTTCTTTAACTGTGGCTGAAAAAATCGCCGATCGGATAGATTTTGGGACGCAAATCGCCTTCAAGTGTAAGTCGGTTTAAAACCGAGTGTTTTGCCTCGACTCCATCTTGAAGGGAAAACAGTGGCGACAAAGAAACCGAAAACGGCCAGAAAATCCCCAAAGGACAAAAGAAAATACCAGAGCTGAGTTTAATAGTGTCGCTTTATTGAATTAATATCTAAATTTCGCTTTATTTAGCGTTCGAAATCTACGTTATTTTCCCCAATATAACTTATTATAAGGCGCTCAAATTTTCAACGGCCGCCACGTAATGACCCTGTAATACCGCTTTCATTACCGCTTTCATTGAAGGTCACGTCCCCGGCGACTCACACACAGCTAATAATTTTAAATCCTTTGCTTTCTCGTGAAGTGAGCAATATTCCAGCGACAACAAGTGCGCCGCGAAGACAGAATCGGAACATTTTCTGTGCGTAAAATTTATTTTCTCTTATACAGGATGGATAAAATATGAGTGACAGAACTGTATGGATATTTACAATGGCGACCACAGAAGAGCCATTGTAAATATTAAATACAGTTATGCACTCGGCGAATATTTTACCTCTCTAATCAATGACAATAACGATGATAGCAAGTTTCTTGTTTGTTAATTGATAACGTTGAATCTCACAGGAATTCAGTGTTTTACTTGCCCTTTTGCTATAAATGTATGGCTGTTAAAGAAATGCAAATACGAAATATTTAAACCAGCCAGGAACTGGATAACTACCGTTTTTGATAATGAAGGAAAATCTTTCAGCGAATCTTGTAGCCATCCTTTATTTCGATCACAGAACTTGAGATCGGCCACCATATAAAGGGGGGATATTCGTGTATTTCGTTATCCACGTGATTTGTATGTAGAGCTCATTTGGTTTTGTTCACTGACGTTTTTCTTGAAAAGGGAAATGTGATCACAATAGTAGAATAAAGTGCCAGTTGACATAATATAAAATATGAAAACGCATTCAGACATTCCAGAATGCTAGCAACTAGAATGTTACCAACTTCCCGTTGGTAACAATGTCTTCCGCTTTGAATTTTTGGAAATACTGAAGGGAGTATTTTTGGCGAATCCAGAATTGTAATCGTCTTCTATTACCTTAATACAGTAAAATACAACGATTTTCCCCACCGCGGGAACATCATATCTCAACAAATGTGAAAATATCAATTTTATTTTCACTGTGAAGAATAAAGCCAGTACATGTATCAATATTTTACGTTTATGTCAAACAACCTCAAATTGTGTCGGTCTGCAATGGAAACATCCTCGGATTTTCCTCGAAAATCTTCGGACATCTTCGGCAGTCTTCGGAAATCTGTTTAAAACTTTGTAATTAGTGTCGTTTATGCAATAAACTAAACAAGCATCCGGTCATGGCTTCACTTGCCGACACGCTGTTTTCCGTTACCAAACCAAATGCATTTTAAAAGTGATTTTAAAGTATTTTAAAGGTATTTGAACGATTTTTTTGCCTCATCATAGTGTATTTTTATGATATTTTAACACAAATTATAAAATAGTGGTAAGAGTTTGAAACGTATTTTAGGTATATTTTAATGTCGTTTAATATACCGGATAAGTTTTTCTATGTACTTGTAATCTATTTGTCGCCAAAACTACATTTGAAATAAACAAAATGACTGCCGAAGTATTACTCTAAATTCTGTTAAATAGAACATTTGAACACTGTTTGGAAAAGAATCATAAAATGTTGTCGATTTATAATGTAGTTGTTAGAAGTAAAAAAAAAAATAAAAATACGTTTTAAATACGATGTTTAAATACTATTTGAAATGGACATTCATTACTACACGCTTTTAAATAGTTTATAAATAGCCTATTTAAAACATGTTTGAAGTTGAATTCATGAAGCCCCATTTACACGAGCAATTTTTCCTTGAGAAGTTTACTTGTCAATTTTTATTGCTCGTGTAGATGATCAACAAGTTTTCCTTTACAATTTTCCGTTGACAAGGTTTCCTTGTTCGTGTAGACGACGAGCAAGTTTTCCTTGATAAGTTGTGGTTGTGCCCGCAATGCATACATCAATAATATCCTTGCCACATTTTCCTTGTTGTCCGTCTACACGAGCAAATTTCCTTGTCAAGGAAAAGCTAGCATGCCAGCTTTTCCTTGACAAGGAAAAATTGTCCACTATTCTCCATCTACACGAGTATTTTTTCCTTGTCAAGGAAAACTTGTCAAGGAAAAAATGTTCGTGTAAATGGGGCTTAAGTCAGAGCTATTTGAAAGGCGATTTTAAAATACTAAAACAAGGAGCTGTTTCCAAACAGACTTTAAACAGACTATTATTTTTCTTAGTATTTTGAGAAAAAACAACTTTGGTACATGCATGTAACAAAATATGTTTAAAGTTCACATCCCCCTCCATAAGTCAGTAAAACTGATTTAAACGCAGTGACAAACGCACAGATAAAAAGTAAGAACTATATCGGTTTTCCATTTAATTGCAGCAATGAAAACTTTTATAGACTTTTATAGACATATACCCGTAGACCCCCCCCCCCCCCTCCATTAAAAAAACTGGATCCGCCCCTGCATATCATAATGAATGACGATTGATATTTATATTTATATTTGTAAAATATCCAATATTCCGAAAGGTACAGCTTTTCTTCTTCATGGTACTATTATCTGTAAAGCCCTAAAGAAGAACGTCTTGAAATATTGGATATTTTACAAATATAGTCGTTTCCATAAAGTGAATCAGCCTTGCTATATATTTTATCAAATCGTTTCATAATTTTATAGCCGATTCGATCGTTTACTAAAGGAGCCGGTGCTTCTATTCATTATGGTGATCTTTGCAAATACAGTTCCTTGTTGATCATCATGATCTTACCGCAGCTCAATGTTTATCGCGGCATTGATTGCCGCTGCAAACCTACAACGGTAAAACCGGGGTAAAATTTCTGCACGCCGCGTCCTTGCCGAGCCTATATCGCGGCGTCGATCTGCGGTTTCGCCGAGACAAAACGAGGCAAATGGGTCAATAGATTCGGGCGGTACTGCATTTTTTTTTTCCGCGGTCCGAATGGGCGAGAGTGCAATGCCCATTGGCCTAACACGCACACAAAATACACATCACGAGAACAGACAAAAACAACACTAGATACGTTACATGCGGAAGGAAGGATGCACAAGCATGTCAAAAATCACCGGGGGAATGAGCCCCGCCTCCCCTTATGGCCGCCAAGTGCAATGCGACCTAGAAGACACAACGGAAACAGACAAAACACAAAATAAACACAGAAAAGAAAACAGGCCCAAAGGATGCACAATTGGCAAACAAAAACCAAACCACAAGAGTAACACTCAGGTAAAAAGACACCAAGAAGAAAACATGCAATAAACAATTGAGCCATTCCGATTGATAAAAACATGCGTAAAACCAATTGCAAAACCGCCAAAAATCCAACAGAAAACCAGCGCAAGCTGCACCGTTCTACCAATGAAGGCGACCGATTAGCGACGCGCAAACCAAGAACCATCCCCTCCCCCCCCCCCCCCCCCAAAAAAAAAAAACAATTTAGCGGCCCTCCAATTGAGTAAAAACCGTGCAATAAAACAATTGATAAAAACAGCGCAAGCTGCACAGTGCTACCAATAAAGTCGACCGATTAGCAACGCGCAACACAAAATCAAACCCAGCCACTCAGTACTACCAATAAAGGCGACCGAGAGACTAACCAAAAACGCCCAAATTTAGTGAAAATCCAAAAACTAAAACAACCTGGTAATTTGTCAATCAGGTAAAAACATGCAATAAAACAATTTGGACAAAATGCCAAATGATAAAAACATACATAAAAACGCAATTGCAAATTACCGGTTAAATACAAAAACTAATTTATACACCAAGAAAGTAAGAAGGATCCAAAGGGTATAGAGACGTAAGGTAAATGAATCACCGCTGACCGAGCCAATGAGGCCATTGGCGCCCCATTTGAAATAAACAAAATGACTGCCGAAGTATTACTCTAAATTCTGTTAAATAGAACATTTGAACACTGTTTGGAAAAGAATCATAAAATGTTGTCGATTTATAATGTAGTTGTTAGAAGTAAAAAAAAAATAAAAATACGTTTTAAATACGATGTTTAAATACTATTTGAAATGGACATTCATTACTACACGCTTTTAAATAGTTTATAAATAGCCTATTTAAAACATGTTTGAAGTTGAATTCATGAAGCCCCATTTACACGAGCAATTTTTCCTTGAGAAGTTTACTTGTCAATTTTTATTGCTCGTGTAGATGATCAACAAGTTTTCCTTTACAATTTTCCATTGACAAGGTTTCCTTGTTCGTGTAGACGACGAGCAAGTTTTCCTTGATAAGTTGTGGTTGTGCCCGCAATGCATACAACAATAATATCCTTGCCACATTTTCCTTGTTGTCCGTCTACACGAGCAAATTTCCTTGTCAAGGAAAAGCTAGCATGCCAGCTTTTCCTTGACAAGGAAAAATTGTCCACTATTCTCCATCTACACGAGCATTTTTTCCTTGTCAAGGAAAACTTGTCAAGGAAAAATTGTTCGTGTAAATGGGGTTTAAGTCAGAGCTATTTGAAAGGCGATTTTAAAATACTAAAACCAGGAGCTGTTTCCAAACAGACTTTAAACAGACTATTATTTTTCTTAGTATTTTGAGAAAAAACAACTTGGGTACATGCATGTAACAAAATATGTTTAAAGTTCACATCCCCCTCCATAAGTCAGTAAAACTGATTTAAACGCAGTGACAAACGCACAGATAAAAAGTAAGAACTATATCGGTTTTCCATTTAATTGCAGCAATGAAAACTTTTATAGACTTTTATAGACATATACCCGTAGACTCCCCCCCCCCCTCCATTAAAAAACTGGATCCGCCCCTGCATATCATAATGAATGACGATTGATATTTATATTTATATTTGTAAAATATCCAATATTCCGAAAGGTACAGCTTTTCTTCTTCATGGTACTATTATCTGTAAAGCCCTAAAGAAGAACGTCTTGAAATATTGGATATTTTACAAATATAGTCGTTTCCATAAAGTGAATCAGCCTTGCTATATATTTTATCAAATCGTTTCATTATTTTATAGCCGATTCAATCGTTTACTAAAGGAGCCGGTGCTTCTATTCGTTATGGTGATCTTTGCAAATACAGTTCCTTGTTGATCATCATGATCTTAACGCAGCTCAATGTTTATCGCGGCATTGATTGACGCTGCAAACCTACAACGGTAAAACCGGGGTAAAATTTCTGCACGCCGCGTCCTTGCCGAGCCGATATCGCGGCGTCGATCTGCGGTTTCGCCGAGACAAAACGAGGCAAATGGGTCAATAGATTCGGGCGGTACTGCATTTTTTTTTTCCGCGGTCCGAATGGGCGAGAGTGCAATGCCCATTGGCCTAACACGCACACAAAATACACATCACGAGAACAGACAAAAACAACACTAGATACGTTACATGCGGAAGGAAGGATGCACAAGCATGTCAAAAATCACCGGGGGAATGAGCCCCGCCTCCCCTTATGGCCGCCAAGTGCAATGCGACCTAGAAGACACAACGGAAACAGACAAAACACAAAATAAACACAGAAAAGAAAACAGGCCCAAAGGATGCACAATTGGCAAACAAAAACCAAACCACAAGAGTAACACTCAGGTAAAAAGACACCAAGAAGAAAACATGCAATAAACAATTGAGCCATTCCGATTGATAAAAACATGCGTAAAACCAATTGCAAAACCGCCAAAAATCCAACAGAAAACCAGCGCAAGCTGCACCGTTCTACCAATGAAGGCGACCGATTAGCGACGCGCAAACCAAGAACCATCCCCTCCCCCCCCCCCCCCCCCAAAAAAAAAAACAATTTAGCGGCCCTCCAATTGAGTAAAAACCGTGCAATAAAACAATTGATAAAAACAGCGCAAGCTGCACAGTGCTACCAATAAAGTCGACCGATTAGCAACGCGCAACACAAAATCAAACCCAGCCACTCAGTACTACCAATAAAGGCGACCGAGAGACTAACCAAAAACGCCCAAATTTAGTGAAAATCCAAAAACTAAAACAACCTGGTAATTTGTCAATCAGGTAAAAACATGCAATAAAACAATTTGGACAAAATGCCAAATGATAAAAACATGCATAAAAACGCAATTGCAAATTACCGGTTAAATACAAAAACTAATTTATACACCAAGAAAGTAAGAAGGATCCAAAGGGTATAGAGACGTAAGGTAAAGGAATCACCGCTGACCGAGCCAATGAGGCCATTGGCGCCCCATTGGCTCTGAAACCGTCTGCGCTTACGGCGAGAAAGAAAACGCTTGAAGAACAAAGGCAGATAGAAGGACAGGCGGGACTTCATGCAGGCAAGAAGCCCCAAAGCACTAGCAGAAATCATTCCGTTGGGTCCAAACAAGAAACTTGCAAACATTAAGGAGATAACAAAAAACATGAGGGACACTGGAAAGCTCAGTGCCATTAAAACCAAAAAGGACCTGCCAAACATCAATGGTAGGAGCCAGAGGAGAGTAAAGGAACAAGAGGGACCGAATCCAATCAAGCCCACTCTTGGCCAGAGGACACGAAAAGAAAAGATGCTCGGTACACTCCCAAGGGTAGCCACAGAAGCACGCAGTCGGGATATCGTAACCAAAAGAAATGAGCCGGTCAGCGGTGTAAAGAACACCATGAGCGACCTTCCAATTGAGATCAATGCACTGGCGGTCTAAGGGCATAAAAAAACAAAGACCGCCAAGTAGTGGGCCAGTCCAAATCGCCAAATACAGGACGGAATTTGGATACGCAGTGGGGTTCACTCGGATTAAGATCTAACAGCAACTCATAACATTCTTTGCAGGAAAAAGTCGCTGCCAGAAGACGGGTCTGATCCCCAACTACAAGACCAGCAGGAGAGGATGAGCCCTGCAAAGACCTCCAAGAACGAAGAAGAGCAGCGTAGAAAGGGGGGAGACGGCCAGGACCAAAAGCAAAAGCTCGGGCAAAAACGTCAAAAGGGCGCGCACCAAAACGGTCCAAAAACCAATATGTCATAAGGTAAACCCATCCATTGGGGCAAATTTAGGATGTACTATCACCTTACGAGCAACCATATCGCGTTTGCTACGCCAAAAGAAAGAAAAAATGAGACGATTAAGATCAGTAAGAACCCGGGGGGGGGGGGGGCATATGCACTAAGGAAGCAACGTACCAGATGCGAGAAAGGGCAAGAGCATTGATGATTAACACTCTCCGCCATACGAAAGGACCCGACCGCGCCAAGACATGAGGCATTTTTCCACTGCCTCAAGACGCGGCCTCCAAATTGCTTCGTCCATACACCCGTTACCGATGAAAACCCCCAAAATGTTTACCTTATCTGATGTTCACTGGATGGGAACAGGCGCATGCAAGCGATTACGCCATGCCCCCAACCAAAGCCCTCACATTTCTCCATGTTCAGTTTAGCACCAGACCCTTTCTCAAAAAGTGCGTATGTGTCAAAGGTGGCCAAAGTTGCCGCATCAGAGACAGAGATGATGGAAGTATCATCCGCGTAAAGAGACAAAACAGGCAGACGATGTCCAAGACCAGGCAACTGGAGCCCAGTAATGATAGGATTTGCTCTAATGGTGGCCGCCAGCACTTCCATAGTGAGGACGTAAAGTGGACAACCCTGCCTCACTCCCCTAGATGGCCTAAAACGATGCGACTGATGCCCATCGATAAGGATAACACTACAAATGTCAGTATATAATAATTTAACCCAAAATAAGAAGGAATCTCCAAACCCCATTTTAGAAAGAGTAGCAAGAAGAAAACCCCAGTCAACGCGGTCGAAGGCTTTTTCTTGATCCAGCGATAAAATGGCAACGGGGATATTGAGTTCGTTAGCAATTCCAGCTATATTGCGAAGAAAGGCAACATTCTCTCCAATGTAGCGGCCAGGCACGCCACACTTTTGATCAGGGGCAACAACATGGTGAATAACTTTTAGCAGGCGCCCAGCCAAGGCTCGGGCGCAAAGTTTGTAGTCAACATTTAAAAGACTGATAGGTCGCCAATTTTTATGTAGAAGGCGGTCTCCCTTTTTATAAAGTAAGGTAATAAATGCTTGGCGCTGGGACATTGAGAGAGTTCCAGAGTCATATGATGCATTAAGGACCTCAACGAGATCCGAGCCCAGAACATCCCAAAAAGCAACATAGAACTCCATTGGAAGGCCATCCGACCCTGGTGATTTACCTTCCGCCATACCCAACAAGGCAACATGTACTTCCTCCAATGTAAGAGGGCCTTCACAATGGGTGACCTCATGGGCAGGGACAGTAGAAGAAAGATTGTTAAGAAGGGCCTGTTGAACCCGTAGGTCCACAGGAGAAGCTGAGAAAAGATCGGAATAGAAAGATACCCATGAGTCGCAGATGTGATAAATGTGAGAAACAACTGTACCGTCCGGGCGCTTCATTGCTGAAATCCAGCTCTCGGTCTTACGCTTCTTCTCGAGACGGAAGAAGAACGGAGAAGACGTCTCACCCTCTTCGGCGCAAAGAATTCGAGAACGGACCCTTGCCCCTTCAGCAATTGACCGGTCGATAGTGGCGATCCGGGCAAGCACATTCTGGTAAATGGGCATCAAAGTTACAATACCGGCGTCTATTTGCCTTTTAAGATGGCTGGCCAATCTGTCCAGCAAGTCCCGAGATTCATTTTCAACTTTCTTTTTTTGTACTACCATGAAAAACCGCCAAGCGCTTAATTTTAGTTTTACCAATGTCCCACCATTTCTGCAGAGATGGGAACGAATTTTTCAAGAGAGACCAATCCTTCCAAAAACTAGTGACTGCATCAATGAAAGCATCATCTTTCAAAAGGGAAACATTAAAAAGCCACAGCCCAGGGCCCTTGGGAATGGGCTCAGGAATCACTAAAGACATGGAGACCATAGCGTGGTCGGAAAAGGGGCATGGAAGAATATCACAAGAGGCCAAGGCGTGAACCCACTGATAAGGGCACCCTATAAAGTCAATACGGGAAGATAGGGACCCGTTGTGACGGAGCCACGAAAAGGCAATCTCGTCAGGGTGCAGATAACGCCAAGCGTCCAGGATGCAACAACCCTGGAAGAAAGAGGCCAGAGTTAAACAACTCTTCCCTAGAATAATCCAAGGGATCAGAGCCCCGGCGATCTAAAGTTCGGTCGAACACAGCATTAAAGTCTCCACAGACAAATGTGGGAACCGAAGGGTCGATACGCTCGACAGAGGCCTCAAAAAATTCATCCCGGGAGGGATTACGGTTGGGTGCATACAAACATGCAACCCGAAAAGTGACTCCATGCCGACTGAATTCAGCCATCACGAATCTGCCTTCCGTATCAGTCCAAGATTTGACAAGAGTAAAGATGGGCCTATATAGGATAACGCTACCACAAGAAAGGTTAGAACCCGGCGATAACACAACCGAAAAACCATAAGATGAGAACCATTGTTGGGCCTCACGGGACGAGGTGCAGTACGTTTCCTGCAAGCAGGCAAACTGCACAGAAGGATGGCCCAAAGATTGTAACAGGGCCATCCTCTTGTTTGCGTCCCGGAGGCCATTGACATTAAGGGTGATTACAGTAGTGTAGGTAAGGATAGAGGGGGGGGGGGGGGGGGGGTAATACGCGGGTTAAAATACTCAATTAAGGGGGACAGACAGAAATTACTTCCTAAGACTCCTAGCCCGAACGCGGGAAGGCGACGAACGATCTCGGGAGGTACTACGGCCACGCGACGGGCTCCGTTGACTGTTCTTCTTCGCAGGGTCGGAACATCTCCCTCTGCCACGCAGAGGTCTGGGCTCGTCCGGGACAGGAAAATCATCGCGTTTACGCTTCGAAGTGGACCGAACTTCCATGGGCGATTCCTGACTGTCAGACTCGATGCGCTGGCCATCCGGAAAACTCTCGTCATCCGTGCTAACATCCCCAGACTGGGAAGAGGGTGCCGGTTGCTTTTTCCTTAAAAAGCCAAAAATCATTTTCCTCACGGGGGACTTTTGTGGGTTGTCACCTTTACCACTTTTACTATTACTACGATTTACTTTGTTTTTACTTTTATCCTTCTTATTCTCCACTATTTGGGGCTCGGTCTGTTCTGGCCGGCTCCCTTGAGCATTATTACTAGAATTCTTATCACTGTTAATGCTACCGGTAGCGGGGGGCCCAGTCGGCTCCGACTGGCTTAGATCTTTAGTAGTATTGTTATTAGAGTTATCATCAAGAGACTGGGGCTCAGTCTGATTCAACTGGCTCCCAGCAACTTCTTTACTAATAGTATTGACGCTACCATTATTTACGTTTTCCTCACTATTAATGTTTTCCTCACTATTTGTATTATCGCTTAGAGCATCCAGAGGCTCAGCCCGTTGGGACTGGCTCTCCGGAGAACAACTAACATTAACGGAGGAGGCATTTTGGGAGACACACGCAGGCTGATCAATCGCAGACGGAGGAGGATGCACAACCAAGACACTCTGGCTGAAGACAGGCTCCTCGTCAGATCCAACAGCACCAGGATCCTCAGGATAACTCTCATGCTCCATGGAGGCAGGATCAGCCGAAGACTGGTCAGGCACATCGGAGTCAGGATCAGGCTGGGCACCCTGCAAGCAGGAGCAAGGAGCAGAAAAGGCCGCAGACATGGTTGAAGCAGGCTGAACAGGAGTAGAGAGGGCCGAAGACGAAGCTGACTGGGCAGAACCAACCACCGGAACCGGAAGTAGAAGGAACTGCAGACGATGTTGAGGCAGACCGAGAAGAGGACTCACCAGATCCGGGAGTAGAAGGGGCCGCAGACGACGTTGAGGCGGACTGGACCGAAGGCTCACCAGCAGACGAAACACGAGCGGCTTCCGCAGGGGTTGGGTTGTCCTTATCGGGGCAGTCGCGCACAAAATGACCATTTACCCCACACAGGCGACACCGATCTTCATCAGGGCAAAACGTAGACCTATGACCAACCTGGGAGCAGATATTACAGGTGATGGGCTGTCCCTTGTACCACACCCGACACGTGAACCCGCCAATGGCAGCGATGCGAGGTGGGGTTGAATGAAGAGACACGTCCACAAGTCTGGTCCCAGTGTACACATCGTTGTTGCTGATGTACCGCTGAAGACGAACGCGCTTAACGACACCGAGATCCGAGAAAAATGTGCTGACAACATCCACATCAGCATCGAAGGGGTAGTCGAAAACATGCACGATAGTGACCGGCGGGCCACCATCGACACGACACATGTCCCCAAAAGCTTAACACGCCCGTTTTTCGCAATTTCCTCGGGCGGTACTGTATATGGAGGCCGAAATTAATTATCAACCTCACAGGTGTAGCCGAACGCCGACTTGTGGGCCGGGAATTGAACCTGAATCGAATAGCAAGGCGATATCGAATGGCGTATCAAAATACATATTTTGTCTCCACTCCACAACAAACATAACACAACGCGTTATGACAAATAAGTTTATTTTGGGAGGGCCTGGCGTAACCAACCCGAACCATTATCCTACTAAATACAAATATTCTCATACAGAATAAGTACAATTTACGTAGACCCGCGTTTAGATAAACCGTCGTAGACTATTTTCAGATTTACATACCCACTAAGCTACGCGACAAAATGGAAAACCCCACAGGGAGACTAGAAACTCTACTATCACAAGCCATTCTTGTCCTGCATCATCTGCAAGTAGGCACACAGGCCTAGTGCCAGTTACCCAGTCTTGGCTATGTCCCCGAGTAAGCAAGCATACTTAGTGCCAGTTAGGCTGCCAGTTAGGCTTCCAGTTAAACACATTTAGTTTCAAAAGAGCTTTAATAACTTTTTTCAAACATATTCATGCCAGTTAGGCTACCAGTTAGGCTTCCAGTTAGGCTGCCAGTTAGTCTTCCAGTTAGGCTGCCAGTTAGGCTTCCAGTTAGACTGCCAGTTAGGCTTCCAGTTAGGCTTCCAGTTAGGCTGGGGAACTTAGAACATGATATACCAGGTCAGATCTGAGCTACAGTGCTTGGGAACTTGCAACTCTAACGTTACAGATCATTTTGACTTACATCCCCCAAGTGAACTTGGAAAATTATCCTAATTAGGCTGGGAAAGTAACGGGTCTGACACCCTGGGCCAATCTAGACCCAACTTAAGCTGCAAATGTTGTGACTCCAACATTCCTGTTGACTCTAGACCCATCTATGCTAAGCACAATGGACTTCTGGAAACATACAAAGCCATCATTAATAGGCTAACTTGTACCCGCAGACTAAGTAATATAACCTGAGTAGAGGCTACTAGGATCCTACTTGTATGACAAGTATACAAAAACCTTATTGGTAAATACCAGTACGTACAAAACAAATCTGTTAGAACGCTAAACTAGTGGAGCTGAGCAACCGCTTACAAAACAAATGCGGTTAGACGGAGGCCAGAAAAAACCTGCCAGAAAAAACCCCTGTGGGGAAAAACCTTCAGGAAATCTGGGTAGGAACCAAGGCTCAAGCTCCAGGCGTTAGAAGCCCATCCTACGAGGCTTTACAGAGAGAGAAACGGCCGAACCTACGAATGAATAGAATCCTAAAACTAAAGAAAATAAAAAATTAAGCGAGACTAACGAAGGTTGGTTATGAAGGCCTAGATGGCCACCGCGTGCTATACTCTACCTTATATACCCCTGTATCACTACCCATAATGCACTAGCCTGGACCCAGGCTCTGTTGTATCTCGTGCCGACAAAATATTTATTTCAGCCTTCTTCGCAAACTCATTCGTCAGAAATAATATATTTTGTCTCCACTCCACAACAAACATAACACAACGCGTTATGACAAATAAGTTTATTTTGGGAGGGCCTGGCGTAACCAACCCGAACCATATAGACTGTCAAAGTATTGGGCGAAGGCATAGGCTTGAACTGTGACCTCGGGAGATTCAGTATCGCTCACAGCCCGAGAAACTTAGAAACCGCAAGCCTTTGTTCTAGATCATCGTCCACGTAAGTATCCTTTGCTTGCACAGACTTCCAACGCCCGTGCCGTTGAAAAACTCTGTCATGGACCCCATTGTTGGCTGCCATAGTGGCCCCTCCCGAACGCAGAGAATGCAATCCGAACTTAGATGGGTCAGCTCCAATGCTTTTTAAGTCACGTCGGAAAGCTTCGCGTATGGTGCTATAGCTGATAGGTTTATCGGGAGCAACTAGTTTAGAACAAGCCTTCCCTCTAGAAATGGGCCTGAAAAGCAGCTCCCCAGAATCGGGGGAAATTTGAAATGTGGTAAGATACCTTCTGAGCAGTTTTACGGGACATGCGGGACTAGACAGCTCAGAAATAATAACTTCGTCACCCTTACGAAGCTGGTCGTTCTTGCTTTTATGGACTTTGATAACTATAAAACCCTCGTTAAAGAAAATATCATTCCTTCGTATTCTAGAAACATCATCAAACCTAAAAAAGCCAGCAAAGGACAAAACATACATAGTGACATTGCGTAATTCAACAGGGTTGTCAAGGTTAGACTTGTCAATAATGTCATGAATCAAGCTGGCCGAAATAGGTTCTTTACGGTTGGCGATGCTGGTGCCAAGAATTCTCTTGGACGCAGATCTAACTGTCTCGACTATCGGGTTATCCGTAGGGGAAGGGATCCCCGCCATACCATGGGCCCATTTTAGACCATAAAAAGCGGAATCTATTACACTGGAAGAATGCGATTCCTCAATAAGGTGTTGCAAATATAAAGCAACGTGAAAAGGGCTAGCAGGGAAAACAGCCCCATTAAGCTTACTGACAGCGAACTCCTTCCACTTGCGAAACGCACGGTGGTACAATAAAGTCGTACTGTCAGCCTTGGAGGAGAGGACTGTCGTCTGTAATCTGTCGGCCAGCCCCTTAATTGAATCATCAGTCGGTAAGTCCTGGACACGCCAGAAACCAGCGCGGAATACATCTGAAAAACAAACAGCAAACAAGACAAAACTGGTGAGGCGCGGTAAATATGAAATGTCTATAAATAAATACCTAGAGGAACCGAAAGGAGAGTGCGCAGAACGAGTAGATAAAAAGGAACCCTTTAATAGCAAATATGGTGAAAATATACAAAACAGGCAAACAATAACCTGAGTGACTTGTCATACAACTGCATGGGGATGAGAACCAACGAACCGAACGCAGGCCGCTTCTAAATACAAGAATTACACTTTCCATAAGGCTTAGTGCAAAACCCCGCTAGAGAGTTGGGAGGTCTGGGGCGGCGAAAGTCGACTCGAAGAGCGACAACCTCGAAATCTAAGGATCTGGAACCGAAAAGGGTATTGTGGGCTTTCCCCTTCACAAACAACTCCCGAAACTTAGGCAAATAGACCCAGTCAGTAACAAAATTGTTCCAGTGAACTCCGTCTCTTGTGCAAGCATTCCAGAAAAAGGATGACTGCCATACGGGAAGAACTATGGTTCCCCTGGCTTGACAAAGCTCCATGTGCTTTAAAACTCTAATAATAAGACAAACCGGGGGGCAAACCCAATTGCAATCATTCCCCCAATGTTGGCAAAAGGCGTCAACTGCTTCACAGCCGGGTTGAAAGAACCGAGAATTGAATCTTGGTAACTTGGCATTGTAACTACAGGCGAACCTATCAACAGTGTGCGGACCCCAGAGATCATCGATCCCCTGAAAGATAACATCGTTAATAGCATAATCGTCGAAATCGGTTAGTTTGCTAAGAAAATCAGCTTGGACATTAAGATCCCTGGGGATCCATTTAATATCAAGAGATATGCGAAACTTAAGGCAAATTTGAAACGCTTGAAGAGCTAACTCCTGCAAGTGCAATTTCCTGCTACCGTGAAGGAGAATAGATGGAACATTCTGGTTATCGGAATACCAGATGACCTTGGAATCGGAAAAACGACTAGAAAAAGCCTCCAAGGCTAAACAAACAGCTTTAAGTTCTCTCCAGGTCGAGCTTTGAGCACTTTCAGCTGGCGACCAATTCTGATGAAATACCAAGTCAGAGTCAGGCTCAACAAATGCGGCACAGGCAGAATCGGAAGCATCAGAGAAACTAACTTTGACCGGAAGTGACTGCGCTCCCCAATAAGTTTTGCCGTTAAGGGACTCAAGATTGTCCTTCCAAAAGTCAATTTCTGAAACAGAATCTGCCGACAGTGAAACTTCGCTTTCCCAGGAAACTGCTGAGTTCACGACTTTGAATAGGGATCTGGTCATAATGCGGGCAACCGAACCGACGCAACTCGAAAGAGAAATAATCTGGCCGGCTAAACTGGCAACACTTTTAACGTGGATTCTGTGAGGAGACGGCAGAGCAGATAGGTCCGCGAGACTGGAATTAAGTTTGGAGATACGTTCGTCGGTAGCTTTGACAGAACCGTCAATAGTATTTAGAACAACTCCTAACCAAGTGATGATTTGGACGGGCTCCCAAACAGACTTTTCCTCGTTGGGGACGAAACCTGACTTCAACAGATCGGAATGAACGGCTAAACTGTTAATTTTGGCGGAAACAAAATCTGCTCCTCCTCCCAGACCATCGTCAAGGAAGATAGCAATAGGTATACCCTGACTCCTCCAGGATTTTTGGAGTGGTTTAAGAATCTTGGTAAAGATAAAAGGAGCGGATGAGAGGCCAAACGGAAGAACACAAAATTGAAAATATCTGAAAATGCCGGTGCCAAAATCCCAGGCGAATGAAAGGAATTTACGGTGATCGGGAAAAATTTCGATATGATGATATCCAGATTTCAGATCGAATTTGAATAAATAAAAGCCACAGTTAAATATTTGAGTGGCCACACTCAAGTCCTCACACTTGAACTTTTGCTTGTAAATAAAGGCGTTAACGTGCCTGAGATCGAGAATTAACCTTTGTTTGCCTGAACTGCGGGTGGAAACAGAAAGCGGATTGACAATGGTAGGCACGCAAAAAATCTCTTCAACAAGGTCCAAATTAAGTAGGTCATTAACAGCTCGGGACACAAAAAAACTGTTAGCACGTGCTGAAGCATTGTTAGCTTTAGAAAAAGGCGTTGGCAACTGGAAAAAAGGAATTTTATAGCCTTGACTAATGACATTCAAAATAAACTGAGAAACTTCCAAGGAACGCCAAAAATCAATGCATATTTTAAGTCTTCCTCGAACTGAAGCCTGAGTTGAACTATCAACAGTACAGCATGAATCTGTGAAGGTGTCCAAAACTAACGGAATTACACAACAAGAATCATCGCGATCTTGCTCACTATTGAGCTCCACTTCCGAAACTAAATCACTGGAATCAAAATAGGAATAAACTACACCTGATTTGTAATGTTGCTCGTCAAGACATTTTGAAGCTGTAAAAGCTTGCTTGGCCATCGCTGGGCAAGAGGAGCGCCAATGCCCAAGCTTTCCACACGCGAAACAGGTGCCTGTATTTGGTCGACAGGGAGGAAAGGCAGGAACGCCGTAGAGAAAAGGCTGAAATGGAGTATGCGTGTTCGAAGACGAAAGCGGCGCGTGGACGGGCGAAGGTTTCCTGTTCGCGTTCATAGAAGCAGTCTTCTTCTTCTTGCGATTCGACGAGACCGCCGAGCGAGCACGCCTTTCGGCTCTGTAGATACGCTTTTCGTCGTCCGATCCATCGGTCAGGACGTGTTGTTTGTATTCTTCAACAGAACTCCAACGAAACTCTGACTTATCGGCCAGAAGGATGTGTTTCTGGCGTTCGGCGAGCAGTTTCTCACCTTCTTCAAGGTCGGATTTGACTTTGTCAAGTTGGGACTTCTCAGCGGCGGACTTGGCGCTGTAAATAGTTTCAGCTCGTTTTGAGTTAAATTTGTGCTGGTCTTCGTCGGCTTTTCGTTTGAACTTGTGTGGCTCGTTAAATTTAAGCCTCTTGATCTCTTTCATCTGCAACTCAGTAGAATCTTCGTTGGCACGTTTTATTTGGCCGACAGTGTCCTTAAGAAGATCTTTGAAGGAAGCCATAAGCTTATCGTTGTTAGCCTTTAGAAGATCGGAGACTTCATCTTTGCTGACCGACATCATGCGCGTACAAACGAAGGCAAAAGTTGAAAGGAGAAAAAATTAAGCGAGACTAACGAAGGTTGGTTATGAAGGCCTAGATGGCCACCGCGTGCTATACTCTACCTTATATACCCCTGTATCACTACCCATAATGCACTAGCCTGGACCCAGGCTCTGTTGTATCTCGTGCCGACAAAATATTTATTTCAGCCTTCTTCGCAAACTCATTCGTCAGAAATAATATTTTATTTTACATTTATCCCGACATGTTCATTTTCTGAAAAGGTATTAACGCAGTAGCTTGCAGTCAAATCAAACCATGGTATTATTCCTGGATTAACACTGGATTTAGTAATAATATCGATGTGTCCGAACGCGTTGTAGATCGAAGCATTAATGTTATGGCGATCGATACGGCAATGTTATTATAATTCGATTCTGCGAAATGCAAATACCTGAGTGATCTCAGCGTATGTTGTTTTCTATTCTGTTCTATAAAGCTTAAGTTGTGTTTAGAGTAGCGAGGCCTATCGCGCGTATATATTTAGCTTACATGCATAAGCTTTATTCGAGAGCACACATTTGTAAACAGACAATTTATGGAGTGTTCCGCAAAGGAAACATTAAATTATACACGAATGATGATTACAGTTAAGCCAAGTCTCTTCTTAAGAATTTAAAAGCCATACCTTATATCTGTTTTATGAGTGCCCTCTTATCATGGAATCTCGCAATTTTTCACTTGAAGAACGATGAATTCAATCCTAAAGCCTTGTAAAATTCCCGCTCAGTTTGTGTGCAATCGCGCGCTAATCTCGTCACTAGTGTCAACTCTCTATCTAGCGTCACATATCACGTCACACAAACAAAGGCCGTTGAATTTTGTGCGCGGCCATTATAGCAACCGTTTGGAGATTTTGATTTTAAGGACGTTGTTTTATCGGTCATGTTTAAACGCAGACTGCAGACTGCAGACTGTGCAGACTGAGTATTTTTTTTTAATCCTGATTATTTTGTTAAGTTTCAAATCATTTTACAACGGTTTTGCGTCAAACAGTTCTGTTAGAAATGTAACTTACCTTTTTATAGGAAATTCCATGAAATTAAGGTATTGGAAATTAACGCGACTTAAATTAACGCGAATTTAATGGAAAACGACTTTCGAATAAAAAAAATTAACGCGAAAGAGGAGGTGGAATTACACAATAAAGGAAATTAACGCGATTAAGATACAGTTGGTGGTGACAACTGGAACAAATTTATTTCAACACATGCGAGAAGTATAGTATTTCAACATCACTCCCATTCATACTCAGTTGAAATAAGGTATGGGAATAATGATTGACCAGCGGACTAAGCCAAGCTGGAACAGTTTGGCTAAGGGGAGGTCGAGTCTAGCGGTACGACCCACGCGATGAGGGTGGGAGGGTGGGCCGTTCCCTCCTCCGCGCTCCGCTGGAAAAAACTGAGTGTGAGTGGAGTGAACGAATTGTCTTGGTATTTATTGTAGAACTCTTAAGTAATCAGTGCGAGGAATGCTCACCTAATCGAGAAAACTGCATTATTATTTCATATTTCACAACACTCCCATTCATACTCAGTTGAAATAAGGTAAGGGAATAATGATTGACCAGCGCACCGCCTATCTGTCTCCTTTTTCAAGGGTCACATTTCCCATGCGATGGACATTTTCCGTTTTCGGAGCCCCAATCTTATTCACCCATTCTCCCAAATTCCAAAAACTTAACCAATCTTATTCACCCATTTACCCAAACTCCAAAAACTTAACCACTCAGAATCAGAGACCGGGTTCATACAATGTTTCACGGTTTAGTGATGTTAATATTGTTAATATGGTTTAATGAAGCCAGCACGTGCTTGGCGTCACATTACCGTAACATTGTGCATTCGTTTAATCGCCGTTCTAGTTCGATCGTTTTCGTCTGTTATCGTCGACTTTTTTATTTTCGCTGCTTGTTCTCTTCGAGATATCTTCTAAAAACAAAGCGAAACGTAAGAATTGATGCCCGGGTTGCGGAACACCGAAAGAGCAACACGACTTTGCTGTCATGGGCAAAAAACTGCGATGGACCCGAGGAAGAACCAGATCCTGATTGCGAGACCAACCAAGATGAAAAACAAAACGGAACAATGACCCGATCCTGTTCCTGCCGACAAACATGATGCTTTGCTGCAAGCCATCCGAGCTTTTTTCGAGCCAAGTTGGAGCCCTGCAGCTCGAACGAGACACACTGCGCGACTCAGTGAGCAAACTAACAGAAGCCAAGACCGAAAATTGGGGGCGTTGCTCCAACCCAACAAACGTCCGATTGCACCAGCAACAACTCCCCTATTCAGCCTGACGAGCAACAGCAAATTAGCCTCAACAGTGGCTCCAGTCTTTCAAACTCAGGCACCGTGCTTAAATCTGTTTAAATCGACGCTTATGTTGATGTCATCGACTTGCTTCCCCGTCCCAAAGCAAAGAAAAATAGCTGAGAAAAACACATGTGGCGACATTTACTGTGGAACAGGAGATTGAAAAGCTACCACTATTTTGACCATCGAATCATTGGACTTGTGGCTCGAGGCGTGGAACATCTACGAAGCGCTCCTGGTGGACGTCGATCCGGGACGATACAAGGGACTTGCTCGGTATCGAGATGTGATACAAAAGGCAGACAAAAAATTCATGTGGAGCGCGGTTTACTCTTACGATGTTCAATTTCACCTTTACGTAACTTTGAATAAATCTGCACGCTTCGACACCATCAATAGAACTCTTTACAAAACCATACTCGACTCGTCCGCGGTCAGAAAAGAAGGCCACGTTTGCCAGCGTTGTAAATCACCCATCATTTGGTTCGTGATTGTCCTCTTTGTGCGAAATCCGCGTTGGAAGAAAAACAGGCACGAAGAAAACTGGCCCCGCACGCGCAAAGACTCGACAAGCCAGCAACCCTACTACTGGAAATATGAAAAGTGGTTCGCCAGCAACGGAACAGAATGTTGTAACTTGTTCCAAAGCAACTCCTGCCAGCAAGGAGCTAAATGCAAACGAGCCCATGTTTGCAAAGCTTGCTGAGGGGACCACGCTAAGGCCGAATGTAAATTCGTTACGATACATTAATTCACCTTTTGATCTTGATTCATGGACGGATACCTTATCACGTCTCCCAGATAGAACATTTGCAAACGATTTATTGCAAGACATCCATATTGGAGTAAACATCGGTTTTCCCGGAAATCGTTTTAGTCAGATACATAACGATCATTTGTCAGCAACTACCAACACCGAAGCGGTGGCGAGAGAATTGGAACGTGAACTTTCGCTTAATCGTAAGATTGGTCCTTTTCTTACACCCCCCCCCCCCCCCTTTGCAAACTTTGTCGGATCGCCGATGGGCGCTACTCCTAAAAAACGCTCAATGCCTACGAAATGGCGCATAATTAACGATTTATCGTGGCCCGTCGGTCACTCCATTAACGATTGTATTGCCAAGGACCTCCTCTTTTGTACCTATGACACAATTGACCACGCAATTGCGCAACTTAGACTCCACGGACAGGCGGCCTTATTGAGCAAACCCAACTTATCGAATGCCTTCCGCCACATTTTAGTGCGTCGCGAAGACTGGGAGCTTCTTGGATCTACATGGGAAGTCAATATTTACGTCACACTCACCACTGCTTACTTTGTCGACGCCTTTTTACCCTTTGGATTACGCAGCTCTCCCGCAATCTTCCTCAAGTACATCGATATCGTATCGTTCACAACGCGCGACCGGGGAGCCAGCCCCGTGTGGAACTATTTGGATGATTTCTGGATCTGTGCCCCCCCCCCCCCCCCCCCGACGTGACACCCAATGCCAAACGAACTTGGACATCATGCTCAATACTTGTGTAGATCTAGGTTTTAATTCAAATCCTGCAGACTATTGTTCCATGTACAACTCTAGAACTACTGGTGATCGAGCTCGATAGCGTAACTTAAGAAGTTCGCATTTCACAGACACGACTAGACGAGATCCTCGATTTACTACGGACCTGGCAAACCAAAGTCTCCTGCACAAAGAGACAGTATTAGAGGGGTTGATGCAATGTCTCATGGTTTATTTGTTAAAATTATGTGGCAGACGCCTTCGTGCCCGGATTGGCCTCTTCAGCCACTTCCGGACTCACAGAACATAATCAACGGCGTCGAGAGAGAGGTCTCGGTCTTCATCGTTCATCGTTGTCAATGGAAGAACGGACAATTACTTCAAATATGTGTTTCTCCGTTATCTGATTTTTCATCCAAAGGGGGTGTTATACATGAAGTACCATCCTCCCCACTAAATTCCAAAGAAGGTGCGACTTTCGTCCGTGAGCAAAATACAGTCGTAGCCGGACTTATCATCTAATACCATCTGATAAGTACCTTTCTGTACATAGCGGGGAAGGCTGCGGCGGAATCCAGAGAACAGGGCATATCACACATCCATAAACTAAAATAGCGTGCGTCGTGGCATAGTCTTGGTTTTGTGGGCTCGACAGTCAATGGTAAGGCAATATAGGGTGGGTCCGCCACACCCACCCTTTTAATTACGGATATTGCACCACACTTGATCCGGTTAATATATGCGAAAAAGTGCCAGAAATATGGTACGATTCTTGTTTCTTCCCAACATTGAAAAAGCCCGTGAAGTTCTTCCGCCTTGAAGTTGTTTGGATCACAGAAGACCAAATATCTTAAGGTACCACAGACTTCCCCCTTTCCTACGAGTTCAGCCGTTCCGCTGAGATTACGTGCTGTTATCTCATTGGCGACCTTAGCGGGGTTTCCATAATAATCGGCCCATGGTGGCAATGTGTTCCGGCGCAATTTACAGAAGTTCGATCCAGCAGTCAAATGCGTTACTTTTCTCTCAGGTCCATGGTATTTTCTTTAACAGGGCCAAACAAAACAACAAGGTCATCCAGAGTCCCAATGGAATTACTAATAGTGTAGTAACGGGGGAAAAAAACTAAACTCCGCCAAGTCGACAATGAAATAACAGCTTTGACTCAGCATATTGCCGAGAGGGGTTGATTTAGTTAACCCTCTTTCAAAACCGTTATGACAATGCGACTTACTCAAAGACGACAAAATCTTAGCAATTTGAACAGTTGTAATAAGTAAACAGCCGAGGCGAAGCATATTCTACGCCGTTTTGTTTTACCACCCCAAACTGTTAGGGTTACTATCAGTAATACAAGGCTAAGTACAGGCTCGGAGAGGTTCCATGATAACACTTCTATTTATGTCATACACAAGGCTAGAATAATAAAGATCTCAGTTTAACTGACTTATCATTCCCTCCTACTTTTGGCATCTTTTGTACCTGGCTTTCCCGTCACCGATTCTCGATTAGGGCATGTGGCTCTGAAAAGACCAGGCCTGCCCCACGCATAACACCTTATAGTGTTAGCACGTGAGTACTGCACAGTCCCCCTCCTGTAGGGTATTGAGGTGACAGTGGCGCTGGCGTGAGACCTGCAGGCGGTAAGCCTTGGCAACCTTTCTTTGTACATCAAGAATTTTTCCATGATCGTTGTCATCCATCAGGCGCATTAGAAGGCTGTGGAAGTGCGGCTTTGGTACGTCAATGTTTTCCCGTGCTGTTTGATGGAATAGTCGATAGTAATTGCTCTTCCCATGTTGACTACACTGGCCAAGTTTTGCAGTGTCTCAAGCATTTCAAATACTTCGTACTTGTCGAACGCAGCCAACGGACGAGTCGTGTACGCTAAATACTTCAAAAAGACGTCCTGTTGTCGACATCGTTTACAAGTAAATGCAGCTCGCAATCCATATTTCTGTCATTACTACATTTATTACATTTACCAAAATGAGAGCAGTCCCTCTCTTCGAGGCTTATATGCTCTGGTCGCGGTCACGTTCTTCATGTAAGTTGATCATTCGCACTGTTTCATAGAAAAACAGACTTTTTTGTTTGCGAAATTAAAGCAGGCAGCACTGCACTGTAATAGAACATTTCACCTTGTAGTGATTTCACTTAACTACGAACCCCTCTGATTAGTTATTCATCACGTCGCCATGGCCTTTCTCTGCATGAATAAGTTATTTTACGAACAATGCATTCCAGCATTTTCCCGCTTTGCCGCTAGTTGAGATGACTAGGCGTTGGATTTCTTACCGCGCCAGCAGGGCACATGCAACGCTCGATTTGCATCTAAGAAATCATTTTACAAAGAAAACATTCCATCGATATTTCGGACTGCCGCCAGTTCAAACAACGGGACATTTGACTGTGCCTACAGGTGCCCATGCTTTTCCCGTCCGTAATGAACTCCCGATTGTCATTGAAAAAAAACATTTTAGAAACAAAGCCTTCCAGCGATATTTCGCTCTTCAGCCATTTCAGACAACTAGACTTTTAATCACGCCTACTGACGCCCATGCTTTTTTTCCCGACTGTAATGAATTCTCGATTCTCATCGAAAAAATCATTTTACCAAGAAAGCCTTCCAGCGTTATTTCGCTCTGCCGTCAGTTCAAACAACTAGACGTTTTACCGTGTCTTCAGGCGCCCATAGTTTTTCCCGTTCGTAATCAACTCTCGATTCTCATCGAAGGAATCATTTTAAGAACAAAGCCTTCCAGCGTTATTTCGCTCTGCCCCTACTTCAAACAACTAGACATTTTAACACGCCTACGGGCGCCCAAGGTTTTTTTTTTTCCCGTCTGTAATGAATTTCAATTCCCATCGAAGAAGACATTTTACGAACAAAGCCTTCCAGCGATATTTCGCTCTGCCGCCAGTTCAAACAACTAGACGTTTTATCGCGCCTATCGGTGCCCATGCTTTTTCCCCGTTCGTAATCGACCCTCGATTCTCATTGAAGAAAAATAATTTTACTAGCAAAGCATTCCAGCCTTATTTGGCGCTGCCGCCAGTTCAAATAACTGGACTTTTTATTAGGCCTACAGGCACCCTAACCTAACCTAACCCCTAAGCCCTAAGAACAATGCATTCCAGCGATATTTCGCTCTGCCGCCAGTTCAGACAACTAGACGTTTTACCGCGCCTAAAGGCGCCCATGCTTTTTCCCGTTCGTAATCATTTTACGAACAAAGCATTCTAGCGATATTTCGCTCTGCCGCCAGTTCAAACAACTGGACGTTTTACCGCGCCTAAAGGCGCCTACGCTTTTTCCGTTCGTAATCAACCTTCGATTATCAAGTCGAAGAGATCATTTTACGAACAAAGCATGATCGTAATTTCAGGTTACGTGTGCGGTTTTCAGCAATCTAGTGATTTTCCAGTCCTGTAAACATTCACTTCCACTCAGTCCTTGGCGGTTTAAAGGAATCTATGAGAGACAACGAGACCAAAAGCGGGACTGGAAAGCGAAACACTATGCGATCAAACAATCACCTCAAATTCTTGTTGGTCAACTTGAACCAAGGCTGGATATCTGCCATCGTGTGGGTTGTACCGCCATAAAAACTTTAGTGACCTTCTCCGCGCTCCGCTGGAAGAAAAAACTGAGTGTGAGTGGAGTGAACGAATTGTCTTGGTATTTATTGTAGAGCTCATATTTCAACTTCGCATATCATTATGAGTGTTGTGAATAGTCTGGCGATTTTAAAAGAGAGGACAGAGGAAGTCCCGTATTCTGTCGAGAAAGACTATGTTGACGATTCAAAATCTATTTTAAATCTATCTTGGCAGAAATGAAAGGAGAAGATATTGAAAACATCACTCTTCTGACAGTGACAGCGATGAAGATGAACTTGAAATATTGTAAACCTTCACTTTAGCTTTGTGAAAGATTAAAATTGGGGTTAAAATATTGGAAATTAAGAGCGCGGAAATTAACGCTGCTCTTAATTAACGTCGCGGAAATTAACGCTCAACAAAATTAACGCGACTTAAATTTATTTCATGGAGCGTTAATTTCCTATAATAAGGTATGTTCCAATGTGCTCACGGTTTCGGCGGGCGATGTCCGGGCGATTTTTAGATTGCTTATAATGGCAACGTATTCTACAAAACTTGCAGCCTCAGTGAACGGGCACGTGGAGACTAGGGTTTTTGGCGGGGGATCCTTCACATGGCAGAAATCATGGAGAGTGATGGACTGGTAAGTGATCAAACAGTACATAAACAAAAACTGCCTTTGGAACCGTTTGCCAATCCCTATAAATGCGTGATGATAATGTCTGTGTTTCGGTTGTTACAGCAGACAACGCGTTCTTATTATTTGATAGAGGTTCCATGGCTCATGAATTTCAATCGTTTTGTGCTTTTCACAGCAATAAAGAACGTGGCACTTTTCTTCAGTGCCATAAATGCACAAGGCCACCATAACAATCGAGGAAAAAAGCGAGCAAACAGAGACGAATAAGAGAGCGAATAGAGCAATGACGAAGGCATAAATTTAGTGCTAGTCAGACATATAAATGAAACCGTAAAAGGAAATGAAATCTCCTAAGCAAGTCATTTAAGTGTGATGTATCGAGCCTTAAAACCGTTGCAGTTTGTTTCACAATAACTGTATGTGTACAGAAATGTCAGCTAAGTTACAAGCGACATTAAAATGTACTTTTTGCAATGATTGATATTTGTTGTCGATTTTTTAATCTGAATACGACCCTTTACTACCCTAAGTCTTGTGCATTACAAACACTTCCACTCGAAAGAAACTTTAGTTCAGTCCTCTTTTTTAATGAATCGGCCATTCTTCCGTTTTGAAATTTGAAATCGGGATCTCTTAGAATAGCCGTCCACTGTCTAAAACTCTGCTTTGTTATCCCCTTTCTTAGAAAATCGTCCTTTTCTGCTGTGAATTTCAATACCCGACGAACTTTTCTACGGGCGCACAAATACTCCGTGGGTGGGACTTTCTTTTCCTGGAGCGAGCTTTGTTCCTGTTCGGATTCAACTGAACGTTCAGTTGAAGTTGAAGTTGAACTTGAAATTGAACTTGAAGCGCGAAACCTCGCATTGGCGTCCTCATAAACCTCTGATCCTTTGGTACCTTGCAGCTTTTGTATGCACTCGTGGGCTTTCACAGCAAGTTCGCGCGATCTCTGCTTTTGATAGTGAACTTTGGCAACAGCAGAGCTGTGTTTTTTGTCTGACAAAATTATTTGCTCTTTGCTAAAAAAAGGCTTTGCGTTAGGACAACTTGACGATAATGTGTGGGATGAATGTACTTTCCAATTTCGTCAAAGACTAATTTGCTCATGACATCGCCCAATTTGCTGTGTTGGCCTCCATTTCTCGTAACCAAAACAAAGTCGCACTGGGGTTATTTCAGCATGGGCCTTACGAAAGTGATGTATCCATCGGGTACTTGTATGCTTGTATCGGTCAGAATCAACGAGTCATATCCGTACTTGCTGGCAGTCTTGAACATTTTCTGATCGATGAATCCGCCATTTACCTTCGCTGCACTTGTCATGTCGACTGTCAGATACTGATAAGTCATATGGCGCGATCCTTTCACCTTGATGAAAAGATACATGGCTACAAATTTCGTGGCAAATGTCAAGTCCGAAGGGCTGACTTGGCCTGGACTGGTTTTGCACATCTTAACGGTGTTTTCATAGCGGGGCAAATGAAAAGTTACAACTTGTAATAATTCCTCCATCGTTGCCCAGTGCCTTCTTGCTTCTAGCGTTTCGATGTCCAGATCCTGTGCCCACTGCAATCTCATCATATTTGCCACTGTCTTGCGCGCTCTTTTCAGGTACAACTCTGTCGCGATTAACTTTCGAAGAACTGCATCTGAAGCGCCATCAATTTTTCTGAAGTCGATTAATTCCGAAAGAGCATCTATGTAGCCCAATCGTCCACCATGGCCGAGCTTGCTTTCTTCTTGCAGATAGTCAATGAACTTGAACAACAGATTTGGTGGACTCAGGCTGCAGTCCATCACCTCGAAGGTCAATTTATCCTCGTCTTCGCAGCAAAGCTTGAGAAATTTAAAGCATCTATTCACAATCTGTTGAGCTGGACGATCTTTCTTGTAACCACCGCCACTTCCAGTCAACCAATTTGTGAATGTTTCGCCAATTTGGCCAGCGACTGAAAATGAAGGAATTAATGCTCTTACGGCTTGTTTTGTGGTTACGCGCGATGCGTCGTCATCTTCGTCTGTTACCGGTAAGTCCTTTGGCACTTACAACAAGCTTTTCGCTTTTTTCAGATCGGGTTTTTCGTCAAAATAGAAGAACCATCTATGCTTGTTATTCACATGTTTCCTGCAGCCACGTTGAGTTTGAAATCATTCGTGTTTACAAACTTGTATTGGACAGTGAAGTCGTTTTGGTTTGGGCGATGCTCCATCAATGTTCGACCATTCATCTTTGCTCTTCTTCATGGAGTCCGAAATCCAAAACGCTAAAATTGTGCCTAACATTTTTTCCGATCACTCTGCTATAACCCTGTCAATGTCCTTAGAAAGTAATGAAACAGAGCATGGCCCCGGATTCTGGAAATTTAATAATTCATTGTTAACGGATAAGTGTTATACGGATCGGAGATGATAACAAAACAAATACCAGAGTTCATCTCCAAATATTGCAGCCTCAGTGATAAAGGCTTATTTTGGGAAATGATCAAAATGGAAATTAGAGCGTCAACAATAATTTTCGCTAAAAATAAAGCTAAACAAAAACGAAACGAAGAAAAAGATTTGCTTATGAGACTCAACCAATTACAGGAAAAGATTAGATTAAACTTTAGCGAAGCAACGAAAATTGAAATGGATCGTGTCAAAAAAGAATTAGCAAAGATTGTCTCTAGAAAAACACGAGGAACAATGACACGTAGTAAAGCACAATGGTACGAGTTCGGTGAAAAGAACAATAAATATTTCTATAACCTGGAAAAAAAATGAACTACAAGAAGAAACACATAACCTCATTAACAAAAGAAGACGGCAACATAGTTCATGAACCTAAATTAATTTTAGAAGAAGAGGAACGCTTTTTCAAAGAAATTTATCAAGCTAAAAATGTATGTCCAGAATCTGCCAATTTCGAGCACTTTTTTGACGGCTTGAATACTCTCAAACAGGAAGAAGCGGACACCTGCGAAGGGCTGCTTACACTTGTGGAATGTACTAATTCGCTAAAACAATTTAAGAATAATAAAACACCTGGTTCCGACGGCTTTACTATTGAATTTTATCGGTTCTTCTGGAATGCCATCGGTCAAATCATGGTTGATAGTTTTAATTACGCCTTTGAGAATGGTGACATGTCAATCTCACAAAAACGCGGTATTATATCGTTAATACCAAAGAAAGACAAAGACAAAAAATACCTCAAAAATTGGAGACCAATCTCCCTATTGAACAACGACTACAAAATTGTCACAAAAGCGTTAGCTTTACGCTTGGAAAAGGTGTTACCCACGATTATTAGCTCGAATCAAACAGGATACGTAAAGGGAAGATATATAGGTGAGAGCATCAGAATCATAACAGACATGATGTCCTTTACTAAAAAGAAGAACATTCCAGGTGTAGCGGTCTTTCTTGATTTTGAAAAAGTTTTCGATTCTATTGAATGGAGCTACCTTCAAAAATGCCTTGAAGTTTTTAACTTTGGTCCTCAATTAAGACAATGGATCACAGTCTTGTATAATAACATATCAAGTTGTGTCCTGAACAATGGCTTTGCCACCAAACATTTTAATCTAAGCAGAGGTGTAAGGCAGGGTTGCCCACTATCTGGGATCTTGTTTGTTATTGGAGTAGAAATTTTAAGCAACGCAATTAAACGCTCAAGGGAAATAGAAGGTACTCAAATTGATCCAAATAACTCTATAAAAATAACCCAGTACGCCGATGACACAACTGTTTTTGTTAAAGATATTCGGTCTGTACATAGCCTCTTTGATCTGCTGCAACAATTCGAAAACTGTTCTGGTCTCCGAATAAATCAATCTAAATCAGAAATACTTTGGCTGGAATCATTACGTCAGAGAAAGGATTCCATTCTAAATTTAAAATTAAGCGATGAGTCTGTCCACGCCTTAGGTGTATATTTTTCATATGATGAAGAACTCGCCACAAAAAAAAAACTTCTTTGAAAAGTTGCCTAAAATTAAAAAGATACTCAACATTTGGTCATCTCGAGACATATCTATATATGGAAGAGTAAATATAGGAAAAACGTTAGCAATATCCAAACTAACTTTTATCTGCAGCGGGTTAGACACTCCAAATGGGTTTACTGATGAAGTAAATAACATAATTTTTGATTACATATGGAAGTACAAGAATCCAAAACTCAAAAAAACGACTATAATTAAAAATAAGAACGAGGGGGGACTGAATATGTTAGATTTTACGCTATTTGATAAAGCGTTAAAGATAGTCTGGGTAAAACATTTGTGCGCTAACGATAACCCTTACAAAAAAGAGAAGTTGATTTGTATACTTTTTGTATACATAAAGTGTACAAATCTCCTGTCCAGCATCCCTAATGTACATTTGTTGTATACATCAAATATACAAACTGGGAATTTCATTGATTTTGATGTATACTTACTGTATACAACAATCATCTGATGTATACAAAATGTATCCCTTACCCAAAAAGATAAAGTAAAAGTATACTTTAAGTATACCACAAGTATACTGCGTCAACAGTAAGTATGATTTAAGTATACTTCAGTAATACTGCACTTACTTAAGTACAATTGCAGTACCATTTTTCAAGTATACTTTAAGTATACTGCTCAAGTAAAAATCATTTTCTTCCTTGTTGAAGTAGGGTGTAAGTATACTTTAAATGTACGTACCATACAAATGTAAATTATGTTTATGTCTGATAAAGTACATGTAGGAAATAAGTATACTGAAGAGGTACTAGTGCCTCAGTAGATAAATAATTTTATTTTATTTGCACAAGCAAATTAGTTTACAGTCATTGTACTACAGGTTAGAAAAAGCCATCACATTCATATTTCCCAAATTCTTGCAGGCTTGCACTTACATCATATCCTGTCATATCAAAATTCAGAAGCATTAAAAAACAGATTTCGATTCCAAAATGTTTATGGAATTTAAAACTACACACATCTGGGCCAAATTTTGAAGCGCCAGAGCATTTTGTTCAAGAGTTATAGGCGAACGAGTATTAGACATTTTCAGTAAAAATGTATGGAGCGGCCCTTTGCATTTATTTGAAATTTGTCCCCTTTGAAATATTAAAAAAGTACATGTATTATTTTAATCTTGTTTCTTGCACTTGTTTCTTTAATAAGTAGTAAGTAATATCATAAGGCTTGTGTGAAAATTAAGTTTTGCAAGCTGATCAAATTAATTAGCTACAAGTTAAGCTTACTATAAAAAAAAATTGATGAGCTAGCTATAGCTACCTTGAAGTTATGTCAGCCTGTATCATATTGGCCCACAGAATATGGTGTGGAAATATATCCAGCTTCATTCTTGACAAAATGTTTTTTTTTTTTTAAATTAATGAAACTCTTCTCTTCAATGTTTCTTGAAAATGATGTATGACATTCACTTTTTTAAGTCCCAGCAACATTATTATAATCCAGGAAAAATCTGACAAGTGAAATTCAAAATGGCAGCCAAACACTTGAGCCTACAGGTGTGTGGTCAGCTGGCTTGTACTTCCAAAAAGCCTGGACCCCAGTAGAAAAGGCGGGAAAATGAGCAGCATTTGCGTGGCTAACCAATGAAAGAGCAGTATTTGTGCGGCTGGCGGCGGCTGGCAAGTTTTCCGGGGCAGATTACACTTCAACTTCAGTTTTTCTCTGATACTTAGAAAAGGGACTTTGGAAGAATGTTTTTGCCACAAAAGGTAAGTTTTTCTTGATAAAATTCAGCTGAGAAGATTTTTCCTGCATATACATGTACAATGCTCAGTGTTTATGAAGAAGCAATGAGATTTTTTTGTCTTTTTATCTTGTGCAGCTCGGAAAGTAACTTATTACACGAAGAAACTTTTGAACCTATAGACTGTAAAAATCCTATCTCTTTGATATGGAGATGTATTTTTCATGCATGCCACAAAAGGTAAGCTTTAGTTTTAATATAGATAGATAGGCTTAGCCTAACAGCGGAGCTCTCTGAACAGAAACGATAATGATAAGCTTAACTTAGGTGAAAGGTCGGAAGCACAAGAAAAATTAGAATTAAGATTGACGACCCGACTATTTTTCAATTTCGCGTATAACGCGACCGTCTGCACAGTACATTTAGACTGCACAAATTACACAATAGCTCACAAAACATTTTCTCGGTCTAGAATAACTAGTATGACTAATTTCCGAATAAAATACATCTGTTGCGTCTGGAAAATTACCCGAAAAACTGATTTGGAAATGATGAGTTGCCAGTAGCTCAATTATGAGTCACAAGCTTCACAAATATTCGGATGACACCACAAAGCAGAAAATTTCTGTTCGGTCATTCGGGAGAAATCAATTTGCAACTGTGTTGTGATGTCATTCCTTATGTCCCTTACAGTGGCCCGAGAGTTCTCGGTGCCATTGTGGAAAGTTGCCTTATTTCGAAAAACCCATATACCATAAGTATGGTCTTAATGAAAAAGCGCGCTCGCATGTCATTCTCATCGTAAGCAGAAGTCCATTAGGTAAAAGAAAATAGTCTTAACATTAACTAAAAACCTAGTATTGAGTAGTGCCGATAGGGTGGGAGTGAAAACACCCCACACCCTTCCACAGGTTCAAATTTTAATCTAGCTTGGAAAGGCGTGGTAGCCAGTTATCCGGTTTCAAATTTGCATTACCATTGCTAGACCAGACACCCAAGATTCACATTCTTGACACCCACGTCAGGCCATAAGGATTGTCCGGATGTGAGCACCAAGCTCCTAACCTCATGGCATTTAATTTATTCCCTGTACCTGTTTCGTATTTGTGAAGTGAGGTAAACAATTTGTCTAAAGAAAAAAATTATTTCACAAAACATGTGGAGTCATCCGCATATTGGCGAATTTTATAACGCTTTCCTCGGGCTTCTGGAAGGAGAAAACCTTCAATAGTATCATCCTTTCTTACACTGGTAGCCAAAACATCTGCGCATAAAATGTACAAAAGTGGAGACTGGGGATCTCCTTGCCTCACCCCCGACTTGAGTGGAATTACGATTTAATAGCTATAATTTTCATATTTGCTTGACAGTGAGTGTCACGCAAGAGAAATAAATAAATTCTCAAAAATCGTCCTACCTGGGACGGAACAAGTTTGATCTTCTTGAATAATCGAGGGTAACACTTTTGAAAGTCTGTTTGTAAGAGCTTTTGAACAAATTTTGTAATCAACATCGAGTAGCGAAATGGCCGGGTCACCAATTTTTTTAATTTTTCCTATCATCTTTCTTGTAAAGTAACCTAGTCACGCCTCCTTGCATTGAATCACTGAAAGAATTATTTTCCAAACTAAATAAGGCCAAAAAGATCCCAGAATTTAGCGTAAAATTCTTGAGGTAATCCGTCTGAACCGGGGGGTTTCCCTGAAGAAAGTCCACGCATTGCGTGGGTAATTTTAGCCAAAGATAAAACTGATTCTTCGCAGGATAATTAAAATTTCGCTCTAATCTGTTTTCAAGTTTGTTCAAAAATTCGGTTTGGACTGTTAAATTAACAGGTTCTTGCGAGTACAAATTACGGTAAAAATCGAAATGAGCCGGAGTCTTGTTAAAAGACTTTAACACCGGCGGAGTTATAAATAGAATGAACAGTATTTTTCTGAGCCGTGTTGCTTCGAGCGTAAAAAAGAATTTGCTAGGTTTTTCACCTTCTTCAAGCCATTTGACTCTGCTACAAATTTGGTTTCCTCTCATTTAGGATAAATTAACGACTCGAATTTCTCTTTCGAGCGTTTCTATGGTGGTTTTCGCTAAGTTATCTCCTTAAATAAGAGCCCCTTTTGCTTCGATCAAAGAAATTATAGTTGCGTGGCCTTATCGTGATTAAATATGCGTTGTTTACTTCGACCAAAATCTATGGCAACTAATGTTATAGATTCTTTAAGAAAATCCCACCAAGCTTGAATGGAATTAAATGCTTTCCGGTACAATACATGTTTCTTAATAATTTCTGAGATCATATCGTATCCAATATCGTAAATATTAAATTCTAAATTTAGCCTCCAAAGTCCTGGTCCACGGGAAAATGCATTATGCAAATTGCGGATAAATCAACAGAATCATGATCGGAAAAAACACAAGGCAAAATTTCACATTTTAGAAAGGAATCATACAAGTCCTGAGCAATAAAAAAATTATCCAAACGTGTACCGATAGTTTTATCCGCGTTAAACCATGTGCATTGTATTTTTCAGTCGGCCGTGTTGTTTTTTTTTGCGCCAGATATCAATAAACGATGAACTCTTGCGCAGATCTTTCAAATCCGTGGAAATTGTAAGATTTCCTCCAAACTTATCAGAAACATTTTCAATGCACTTAAAATCGCCAGTAATTTTGAAAGAGTTCTGAAAAAATATTCATGAATTGTATCATAAAAGCATTTACGTTCACTTGGATTCGTGGGTGCATAAGTATTAACCAAATTAATTTTGGTGTCGTCGAGTTCAGTTAAAACACTAACAATTCTACCAGAAGAATCTGTTTTTCCATTGTAAACATTTGAAATCAGTATTTTCAGCCACAAGAATGGCAACGCCGCCTTGTTTACCAAGAGCGGGCGACCAGAAACTTTTACCGCGCCATTTAGCTGTCAGAGAATTTATCGCATTTTGACTTGTCGCTAAAGTTTCTTGTATTAAACAAATAAAATCAGAACGGGAATCTTCCGCAAAATCAAAAGCAGAGCGTTGTTTGGCTTCATTGCCAAAACCACGGATATTCAAAGATGTAATTTAGCTCTAAATGTAAAAACTTGGAGAAAATTCTTCTGGTAAAATTAAGCTTACATAGGCTTAACTAAGCAATTTTTGCAAATCACATTTAGACAGTTACTTGCTTTTCTGTTTATGCTTGTTTGTCCGATATCCAGTGTTTTTCCTATTCGGCAAAGGTTGTTCGCCGTCATATTCAGAACGTTCGCGAGTTTTAGGGTCCGTTTTCTTTGCTTCAGGAATTGGCGTATCTTGTTTGTCTTTCTCCGTGATTTTTCCTTTGACGAGTACAGGTTGTGTTGGTTTTGGCACGGAGGCAAGCTTTTGCGAACTGCCCTGTTTGTAACCGCGGGGAAGCGCGCGAAAAACAAAGCCTCGTTCCCAGTTCCTCTCTCTTCATATACGTCATCATCGATGATGACGTAACGGGTAGACAGACGTGCACACGGACCGACGCGCCCGCGAAACATTCCGCTAGCCATGACCATGAAAAATGACGGGACGGTTCTATGAGTATGGGGCTGCGCAGCCGAGCCTTCGGCTCGGCGAGTGCTCCGCTATTAAACTTGAAGATAAAATTAATTACTAACAGCTTTTAAAAAAGAATTATCTGCAGTGAGTAATACTTGCTATGTTTATGTTAAAAGATATGTTGTCTTTGATGTTTTCTTGTCTTTTCTTGATCAGCTCATTAAGCTTAATTCTGCTTAAGCTAAATCTTAAATAGCTTACCGAACCTTACAATGGCTTATTAATAAGTCTTAATTAATGTTAGTCTGCTAAATTAACAAAGCTAAACCTACATCTTATCGTTGTACATGTATTTGTGCAGTTTGATAACAACTGATAAACACTTTAAAGATAGCTAAAACAATTAAATATACTAGGTCTAGTTTATTCAGGTGAAAATCTATAAATATATAGGGCAATATAATTACTTCTGTCTAAAAAGACAATTTTAGTAAATAAATATATAATCTGATATAAATCTACACTGTCTTTTGCAGGAAATGTAAAGATGGCCAGATACATGTAATATGCTAGCTATCTACAGCTGCCATTAAGAACCAACTGTACATGTATTTTATGTGTGAGTAATTAAGCCTTAATTTCTAAAAGCATCTGTTTCGATTAAGTTAAAAAATACAATTCTGCATGTATACTTCAAGAGCTTATATTTACACCTGATAGTCATTATCTATAGCAATTTATTTATTGTAACAGAAAGGTCCCATAATAATGGTTTGAGTCTAGCTAGCGAGTATGGTATAATTTTGTTCTCTCACCACAAGGGCAAGTGGTTGGAAACCTGCCACGAAAACAGTAGAATAATTTTCATTGTCATGCTGCACTTCTATGGCACACGCGAGGGTACTAAGACATGGGGCGAAAATAATTTCCGCGCATGCGAAGAAGTGCAGCATGCGGAGGTTTCCGTCGCTGAGGGGAGGAGAGAGGGGCAAAAAAGGACACCTCTGAAGAGACCTTTCGGGGCATGAACGCAAAATGAGAACGATCTCAAGTCGGGAAGGCGTATAAATACTAAGCGAAATACCCAAAGGCATTAGAACGGTCTCAGGAGGGGAAATGTGCTAATTTATGTAGCGCGTGAGGCCATTACGGCGCAAACATAACAATGAAAATAGTAGAATAATTTTCATTGTCATGCTGCACCTCTATGGCACACGCGAGGGTACTAAGACATGGGGCGAAAATAATTTCATGACCAAGCACAAATTGCCGCTGATAGGCGAACATACCCCGGAAACAAACCCATATTCCTCCCAATCTCAGACGCTCAACTCTGAAAAGGTGAGGTTTTATTGTCAGTACATCAAGGAAACGCGAGAGATAATCCCTTGAGATTATTACGGGCACGGAACTCAGCCCCCAGCGATTCTGTATGACAAACGTTATTCTTCCCTTTGACTGATCCTTGAGCGAGAAGAGAAGCCGGAAGAGACAGATCCGTGACTTTCGGAACCTGAGAGTAATATTGTGCGGTTTGAATGCTTTTCCAACCAACACGTCTAGCTACCTGGTCGTCTGACGCACCAAGAAGGGACAGGGTTATAGAACAGCCACTCCTAGAGCTGTGCATAGTCTCGCCCTCAGCAACATTAAGAGCCGACAGATAGAGGCGCAGACGGTTAGCCACAGTTGAGCCGACGAAAGGTTTGGAGGATACGTCGCCCTTCGGTGCGTTAGCGTGGAACAGAAAGCCTTCTCGAAGATTGACGTTCATAAGGTCAGCCAACTTGACGTACGTGGTGAGATTTACGACGGGGGAGACTATACTGTCAAGGGGACACGGTTAAATGGCGAAAATACTAAAGTCTTTTCCGCGAAGTGTTTTACGACACGTGTGGTGAAACAACAAACCTTGCTTATCAGGGAGTAGCAGAACCTCCTTAATATAAATCCGACCAGGATCAGAAGCTCTGTCACCGGAGTAGAAATCTAGACAGAAGAAAGCTATATCACGACTGACGATGTACCTTTCCAGGGGGGATATAGAAGGTAAAAATGCTCGGTTACGAAGATAAGAACACAGTCTAATAAATTTGTAGAAGAAAAGTGGCACGGCCTGACGAGTAGAGACCCTTGCCTTTGCCTGTTCCTCGGAAATTGAGGCCAGGTATTCTTTTACAGACGGATGAGCTGCAGGGTTACCGGGGTAGTCCCGACCAATCGCCTGATCGTCCAACGGAATTGAAGATAGAGCGCGACTTTCCAATCGTGCTATCAACCGTACCTGCGGCCAGCTATAAGCTTGACCCTGGAAAGAACCCTTAAATCCTTACATCCACGCCAAACTCCGAGTACCGAAGAAATGCTGAACGGTTGAGGGAATTATGAAGAAGCCTAGACCACATTGGAATGTTACGATGGATAAAATCCGGAAAGGAAAACAAGGGGTCACTAAACCGCAGAATGTCTGGTGAAGCGTGAACCTTCCCGAAAGCCACCATCGGGATGGACGGGAGTGGACCGGCCCAGTCGGAGGGCTCCCCTTTCCAATTGCACCAAATAGGAGTAGATATAACAGATTCTTGAGCGTTTCTCAACACGAGATAGAACGGCTGTGGGGACGCCTAGAGCGAGCAAGGTGAAATGAAAACAAATAAGTCTGAAAAGGGGGAGCCACCAACCAGGCCGATCCAGGGACCCCGTCGTAGACAGAGTATCGGGTATTGTTTAGAAGACCCGTCCCAGATCGACCAAATTGGTAGCAGAAGTATCCTAATAACGAAAAACCCAAAACAAAAGGGACGATGGATTGCAGCCGAGAACATAAGTATCTATTGCAAAAAATAGAAACACTGCAGGAGTATAATATTTCGGACAAAATCGAGCAATTTGGCTCCTCTGGCGACAATTAATGCGGGTGTCAAACAGTCGCGATTTTGCTTCACGATTACCTGACGATGCGAAAAGTGACAAAAATCATGAGTCCCTCGCGAGAGGTCTTAGAGCACTTGACGGGCTCTGATATAGGACTTAAGTGGTCTTCAGTGTGTCTTGAAGGACGTGATAAGTCGGCAAACTCTCACGAACATTTTGACCATGCTCAAAACAATCGTGAGAGTCAGCCGATCTATCTTCGTCGGGTAGCGGACGCCAAACCGTCGTCAACTGCTCTTAAATGCTCTTGACGGTCGGGAGCCGCTCGTGAGCCGCTCTAATTGATCGCCAGTCCCACTGATAGGTCGCCAACAGATCGCGAGTAGGACGCGAATGAACGTGGATTGCTCTGTTACGGCACGTCTGTTGATCGTGTATAGCTCGTTTGTAACTCGTGTATAGCTCTTGACAAACGTGAGTTGGACTTCACCTTGTGCTATTTCTTTATTTTGACGCCACATTTCCTACGTTCTTTTCGCGATATTTTACAAATTTAGATCGTGAAGGTCGTGAGCTGATCGTGAGTTTAGGTCTCGACTGTGTGACACCGCCTTAAAGCAGGTTGGCTGCGGCGGACGCAAATAATAACAGTCAAGGCAGCTAAGAAGACCTAAGAAATCAGCGACTATTATATAGAAAATAGACTTTTTTACTTGCACAGAGATTTACTCGACAATGAACAGCGCGAAGAAACGCACGTAAATTTAAAAAAATTAATCGTGGCAAGGCCCAACAGCGTGCAACGTGCGAGAAAAATATAACAGAAAGAATGTAAACGAGTGTTCTAGACAACAAACAACAGGTCGTGAAACCGAACAAAATTTTCTTAAAGGTTCAATACATTGCGAGAAATGTAATACAAACAATAACAAACGGCCGAAAGTTAAAGGAAAATCCAAAGGAAAATCTTGCGCCATGAACATAACCGCAAAATGAGACATACGAAGACAAATAGTGGCTAAGTCGGCTAAAGGCGGCGCGATCCGAAAATTGCGAAACGTAGGTGAGATGCAAAATAAGTCTGATTTGCAATGAACAGTGACGCCGAAACACCTAGCTTGACAAGTGAATGCGTCCTTGGGGACGCGGCAAGAAAAAATCACACAAACAATCACAAAAGGCGGCACATTACGAAAACTGAGTTGAAGGTAGATGCACGACATCAAAAGGCAACCGAAAGCAAGACACACAGAATAGACATTCGCTATGAAAACAAACTAGGTAACACACGCCACGGGCTTACTTGAAAGGCGACATACGCTTGAAAATTGACTTGAAAGACAACACAAGCGAAAAGCTTGAAGGCGACACACGCCGTCAAAACAAACTAAAAGGCGATACCACGCCACAAAAACTAGCTTAAAGGCGACAAACGCAATGAGAACAAATTTGTAGGTGACATACGCCAAGAGAACTATCTTTAGGCGACACACGCCATTAAACAGACTTGAAGACGCCACACGGTATAAAAACACTGAACTGACTTGTAGGCGACACACGCCATTAAACAAACTTGAAGGTGACACGCCATAAAAAACACTGAACTTGTAGGCGACACAAGCCGTGAAAGCTAACTTGAAGGCGACACACGCCAGTAAACAAACTTGAAGGCGACACACGCCATAAAAACACTGAACTTGAAGGCGACACACGCCGTGAAAGCTAACTTGAAGGCGACACACGCCAGTAAACAAACTTGAAGGCGACATACGCCATAAAAACACTGAAGTTGAAGGCGACACACGCCGTGAAAGCTAACATGAAGGCGACACACGCCAGTAAACAAACTTGAAGGCGACATACGCCATAAAAACACTGAACTTGAAGGCGACACACGCCGTGAAAGCTAACTTGAAGGCGACACACGCCAGTAAACAAACTTGAAGGTGACATATGCCATAAAAACACTGAACTTGAAGGCGACACACGCCGTGAAAGCTAACATGAAGGCGACACACGCCAGTAAACAAACTTGACGGCGACACACGCCATAAAAACACTGAACTTGAAGGCGACACACGCCGTGAAAGCTAACTTGAAGGCGACACACGCCAATAAACAAACTTGAAGGCGACACACGCCATGAAAACACTGAACTTGAAGGCGACACACGCCGTGAAAGCTAACTTGAAGGCGACACACGCCAGTAAACAAACTTGAAGGCGACATACGCCATAAAAACACTGAACTTGAAGGCGACACACGCCGTGAAAGCCAACTTGAAGGCGACACACGCCAGTAAACAAACTTGAAGGTGACATATGCCATAAAAACACTGAACTTGAAGGCGACACACGCCGTGAAAGCTAACATGAATGCGACACACGCCAGTAAACAAACTTGAAGGCGACACACGCCATAAAAACACTGAACTTGAAGGCGACACACGCCGTGAAAGCTAACTTGAAGGCGACACACGCCAATAAACAAACTTGAAGGCGACACACGCCATGAAAACACTGAACTTGAAGGCGACACACGCCGTGAAAGCTAACTTGAAGGCGACACACGCCAGTAAACAAACTTGAAGGCGACACACGCCATAAAAACACGGAATTGAAGGCGACACACGCCGTGAAAGCTAACTCGAAGGAGACACACGCCAATAAACAAACTTGAAGGCGACACACGTCATAAAAACACTGAACTTGGAGGCGACACACGCCGTGAAAGCTAACTTGAAGGCGACACACGTCAGTAAACAAACTCGAAGGCGACACACGCCATAAAAACACTGAACTTGAAGGCGACACACGCCGTGAAAGCTAACTCGAAGGCGACACACGCCAATAAACAAACTTGAAGGCGACACACGCCATAAAAACACTGAACTTGAATGCGACACACGCCGTGAAAGCTAACTTGAAGGCGACACACGCCAGTAAACAAACTTGAAGGCGATACACGCCATAAAAACACTGAACTTGAAGGCGACACACGCCATGAAAGCTAACTCGAAGGCGACACACGCCAATAAACAAACTTGAAGGCGACACACGCCATATAAACACTGAACTTGAAGGCGACACCCGCCGTGAAAGCTAAGTTGAAGGCGACACACGCCAGTAAACAAACTTGAAGGCGACATATGCCATAAAAACACTGAACTTGAAGGCGACACACGCCGTGAAAGCTAACATGAAGGCGACACACGCCAGTAAACAAACTTGAAGGCGACACACGCCATAAAAACACTGAACTTGAAGGCGACACACGCCGTGAAAGCTAACTCGAAGGCGACACACGCCAATAAACAAACTTGAAGGCGACACACGCCATAAAAACACTGAACTTGAAGGCGACACACGCCGTGAAAGCTAACTTGAAGGCGACACACGCCAGTAAACAAACTTGAAGGCGATACACGCCATAAAAACACTGAACTTGAAGGCGACACACGCCGTGAAAGCTAACTCGAAGGCGACACACACCAATAAACAAACTTGAAGGCGACACACGCCATAAAAACACTGAACTTGAAGGCGACACACGCCGTGAAAGCTAACTTGAAGGCGACACACGCCAGTAAACAAACTTGAAGGCGATACACGCCATAAAAACACTGAACTTGAAGGCGACACACGCCGTGAAAGCTAACTTGAAGGCGACACACGCCAATAAACAAACTTGAAGGCGACACACGCCATAAAAACACTGAACTTGAAGGCGACACACGCCGTGAAAGCTAACTTGAAGGCGACACACGCCATAAAAACACTGAACTTGAAGGCGACACACGCCGTGAAAGCTAACTTGAAGGCGACACACGCCAGTAAACAAACTTGAAGGCGATACACGCCATAAAAACACTGAACTTGAAGGCGACACACGCCGTGAAAGCTAAGTTGAAGGCGACACACGCCAGTAAACAAACGTGAAGGCGATACCCGCCATAAAAGCACTGAACTTGAAGGCGACATACGCCGTGAAAGCTAACTCGAAGGCGACACACGCCAATAAACAAACTTGAAGGCGACACACGCCATAAAAACACTGAACTTGAAGGCGACACACGCCGTGAAAGCTAACTTGAAGGCGACACACGCCAGTAAACAAACTTGAAGGCGATACCCGCCATAAAAACACTGAACTTGAAGGCGACACACGCCGTGAAAGCTAACTCGAAGGCGACACACGCCAATAAACAAACTTGAAGGCGACACACGCCATAAAAACACTGAACTTGAAGGCGAACACACGCCGTGAAAGCTAACTTGAAGGCGACACACGCCAATAGACAAACTTGAAGGCGACACACGCCATAAAAACACTGAACTTGAAGGCGACACACGCCGTGAAAGCTAACTTGAAGGCGACACACGCCAGTAAACAAACTTGAAGGCGATACACGCCATAAAAACACTGAACTTGAAGGCGACACACGCCGTGAAAGCTAACTTGAAGGCGACACACGCCAATAAACAAACTTGAAGGCGACACACGCCATAAAAACACTGAACTTGAAGGCGACACACGCCGTGAAAGCTAAGTTGAAGGCGACACACGCCAGTAAACAAACTTGAAGGCGATACCCGCCATAAAACACTGAACTTGAAGGCGACACACGCCTAGAAACAAACTTAAAGACGACACTCGTCGTAAAAAAACTAACTTAAGGCGACCCACGCTATAAAAGCTAACCAGGGGGCGACACACGCCTAGAAAACAGACTAAAAGACGATTAACGTCCAGGAAAATTCTTCGGCGGGTGGAGCGGGGTTTTCGCCAGCGGCACCAGCAGCAACACCGGCAGCAGGAGCTTCGGCTGCGACGCGAACAACAGGGCGAGCGGCTTCTAAAACGTCCGTAGGAAAAGCTGCAGGAACTTCGGCCATGAAGGTGAAGTGCTCAGCGACGGAAACGTTCGAGTGAGAAAAGCAAAAAAGGACACCTCTGAAGAGACCTCTCGGGGCATGAACGCAAAATGAGAACGATCTCAAGTCGGGAGGGCGTATAAATACTAAGCGAAATACCCAAAGGCATTAGAACGGTCTCAGGAGGGGAAATGTGCTAATTTATGTAGCGCGTGAGGCCATTACGGCGCAAACATAACAATGAAAATAGTACTAGATTCATAAGATTACCGTACTTGATTGGAAAGCTGATTAAACAGAGTATTCCAACATGATTGTTTGCATGAAACTCGGTTACTGTTGTAGGTTATCAATTAAAGGGATGGTTTCACGGTTCGGCGCATGTGCACAGATTTAAATGCTTTATTGGCTTTCTTACCAATTTTATCAGTTAAAAAAACACTCACATTTACTTCTCAAACTCATTAATAATTCATCAAGTTACAAGCCAATCAGGATACCCCAATTTGGTCAGGTGCATATGGTTTGAAACCCCGATGAAACACTGGACAGAGGCCTTTCCACGATAGTTTGATGAAATATCAAACTCTAGAGTTTCATAAAACGTCAAACCCATGTGGTACAGGGTTATCCTAATTTAAATATTAATGACACAAATACCGAATTGAATAGACAAGCTTAATTTAGTAATCTCAAAAGGCAATTACAGAATATCCAAAACCAACTGAGCAAAATAAATATAAATTGCTTTCCTTACGTTCATTCAATGCGTCCATTTCTTCAATACGAGCAGAAAGCGACATAATCTTGGTAAATCATAGTCCTTAAACATTCCTCCCGAATCTCAGAGAACGGGAACTTCAACCGTCCGAGTAGTTTGCCATTCATTAAAAATGGATGTTGCCCATTTGTTTTTTTTTTTTTGTATTTCGTTGACGGGGGAATAGCTTTATCGACTAAATATTCTTCTTCGACAACCGTTTTGGCCTCGCTAAACCGAGACGCTTCTGCTTCGCACATGGTCTCATACCAAATGGCGAAACATAACAAGCTCAATAAAATTATGCATGTGACGGCATTTGAAAAGGACAAAGCCAAAGAAACTAACAGTGAATAATTCTGTATTGTTTCATTTGAGAAGCTATATCAAAAACTCGTGCTTCGGGTTTCATCAGGGGTTCCAAACACCTCGAAACAATAAAAGCACTCGGCCGAAGCGGCCTCGTGCTTTCATCTGTTTCTCGGTGTTTGGAACCCCTGATGAAACCCTCGCACTCGTTGTTGATATATTACTTCAATAATCACATCTTTGTCCAAACAAAGCGAAGGATGACCAAAATTCACAGAAATTGCAACGGATTACACCCAAAGGATTTATTCCACGCTCTGGTGGCTTTCATCATTGGCGCACATGGGTACGTACTAATCATTCATTCAATCAGCTCACTGCCAGACCGCAACATTTTCACGGGCAAATTTCCCGCCAGAGTTATCTACTCGCTTCCGATTGGTCTAAACAATGAAATTGAATTGGTTACATCATAGCTTGCACAAGCGCAGAACCGTGAAACCCTCCGTTTAAGTTATCAAGTTATGAAGTCCATTTTTTACATTTTAGGACAATGAAGAATTTTTTATAGAGTATCCCAACATTGTAAGAGACATATTGCTGATTTGCATGAAATTCAGTTACTGTTGTAGGTTATCAAATGATGAAGTCCATTTTTATAGATTTTTTACATTTTAGGACAATGAATAATTTTTTTTATAGTATATATAATTTATATCCCAACATTGCAAGAGACATTGCTGATTTGCATGAAACTCAATTACTGTTGTAGGTCATAGAGTCCATTTTTACAGATTTTTTGCGTTAAAAGACAATAAAGAAGCAGTCTTTCATTATACAAATTCATGGTCAATTGCACTGATAAATTAATTGTCTGCATGCTATTCTGACTGTGCCACTATATATACATGTAGCTGCTGCATCATGCATGCATCCTTGAGCTAGTGGTTGCATGCTTGTGGTATGTATACTTAAAGTATACTGTACCTATCACTAAGCGACTGGTGGTTGTACTTTTTAAGTATACTTTAAGTATACTGCAAAATTTTTCAGTACCTCTTAAGTGTACTTGAAGTATACTTTTGGGTGTTCCAATTTCAGGTGGGAACAAGTATGCTACAAGTATACTTTGAGTAGCTATTCAAACTATACTTAGAGTCTACTTAAAGTATACTTTGTGTATCTTATTTGCAGTATACTTTGATTACAAAAATAATATACTTAAAGTGTACTTAATTTTGGTTACACTAACTTTTCCTGAAAAATACAATATACCAAAATATATGAGAGCTTATATAGTCAATCTTAACTGAAGTATACATGCATGCATGTATACTTCAGTTAAATGAAATTGATAGATGTATACAAAAAGTATACATTTTTTTACTATCTTTTCAAAAGAGTATTCTCTTTTGTTTGCACACTTTTTGTATACTTTTTGTATACATTTAGTGTGTTTTAGGAGTTCCAAATTCATGCTACTAAATGTACACTTTGCATGTACAAAACGTATACATTAAGACTACACTAGAAGTATACAAAATGTATACATTGTGATGTATACTTTCAGTTGGAACATTGTACACATTTTGTACACTCATTTTCTGTAAGGGAAAAGACCATGGAAATTTATCCCACTATCCTTACTTTCCAACGTTGGCGGCAATCTCCTTTTCCGGTGTAATTATGACATTCAATATCTACACCTGAATGAAAACTTACCAAAATTCTATCGAGATATAATTTCCCACTGGCAGAAAATTAATAGCACTAATCCGAAAACAAAAGGTGACGTGCTAAATCAAATAATATGGAATAATCAGTTTATTCGAGTAAACAAGTTATCTGTTTTTTTACCTGGTTGGAAAAGAGTCGGCATTGAAAATCTCTCGTGCTTTTTCGACAACGAAAGTAACACCTTGATGCCTTTTAAAACCTTCATGCAGAAATACAATGTCAAGAGTAATTTTCTACAGTATTACAGCCTTCTATCTGCAATACCACAGGAATGGAAAACTATGCTAAAGCAGGAATATCTTCTACCGTCAACTGAATACGTACCACTTGCAATCGAAAAGCTCACATGTAAAACAATTTACAATACGTTTCTCAATCACCAGCAATTCCCTCCTCCAACTGCCGAGAGAAGACTTATTGAAAGCGGCTTTATCTTTCAAGCAAGAGAAAAAATTTATTCACTCCCTTTTTGTGTCACAAATGAGGTAAAATTATCCGTGTTTCAATATAAAATAGTACATAATATCCTGTATACAAATAAAATTCTGTATAAGATGAATAAGAAACAACAACCCGATTGTCCTTATTGCCATGACATTGATCAGACACCACTCCATTTATTTGTGGAATGTCCAATTACTAAATCCTTTTGGAATAAATTTACAAGGTGGTACAACGCTTCATGTAGAGGAAACATTGCTTTGGAGCAAAACGAAATTATCTATGGTGTTTTAAAACACACATCGTCCGGTTTAACCCTAAATCACTTGATCATAATTGGAAAATATTTTCTTTACATTAACGCAGTACAAGATGACAAAAGACCCCGTTTCACAGATTTTATAACCCTCGTTAACGAAAAAAATTGAATTAGAAAAATACATTGCGATTATGACAAATAAACTAGCTTCTTTTACTAAAAAATGGTCTAATTTTTTTAACAATTAACTACTTTAAACTAGCTGTGTAAATACAAATATCGTTACTATACATTTGTGAGTAACTTCATTGAATTTATCTATTTGTAATAAGTAATCGTATAGTATCGTAGCAGTAGTATTGTTCTTAGTATCATAAGTATCGTCGTGTTAGTAATATCGTATTGTAAGTAGCTTCGTATTTCTTTTAGTCGTTTCTAGTACCGTAATGTAAATAGTGTAAGTATCACTTTATAGGTAGCATAGTTTAAGTAGTGTGATGTAGTTTGTTGTGTATTGAATACATGTATTGTAAATAGTGTTTGTATAAACAGTGTAATGTAATGCAATGTAAATGTAGGTATAATATTAGTATTGAAAGTAGTGTAAGTGTTTTTGTAAGTAATATGTTGTTATTTAGTATTGTTTTATGTGCAAAAAAAGGAATAAAGTGATTTTCAAAAAAAAAGAAAAATCTTTGCTCTTCTTGCTAATTTTTCCTGTTAAAGAATATTTGGCCAACACACTTGCCTTTTCATCTTAGCAAAACAAACCAAACTGTGGAACCTGTTGCATGTTTCAACTTGTCACAACATTCCCCCATGCTTGCCAGCCCTTTTTACTATTGTACAAAATTCATGACAGTGTGATGCAACCAAAATGGTGTTGAACTTGCCCAAGCAGGCCAGTGCGTGCCTTGAAATATTGTTTATATTAAAGCACTTACCGTAAGAAGGAACAATTGTTCCTCTTAGGTATGAAAATGAATAAGCTGTCCAAACAGGGACAGTTACTGTTAGGAACACATGTTCCTGAATCACCAATTTTGGAACGATGTGTTCCATTCACAAGTAGGAATTCGGAACAAACGGGTACCTTAATTGTTCCTAAACATGCGCTTGCATAAGCAAGTTTTATGGTTTGTTTTGAACGGGTCACGCACCCCTTCCCCCCTCAAAGAACACGCTAAAACATGTTTTTTAAGTCGTGAATACGACTTAAAAGCGATTACTGGAGAAAAGTCACTCGCTCATCGTAAACTTTAGGAACACTGTTTGACATGCGCCGGTTCTCGTCTGATCACCGAAGTTAAGCCCTGTCGGGCGAGGTTAGTACTTGGATGGGTGACCACTTGGGAATACCTCGTGTCGTAGGCTTATCATTTTTCTTTCCTTCACTCCCTTTCATTTTTCTTTTTTTTTGGTTCCGTCAAGGAGCCACTTGTCCTGAGGAGGGCAAACTGAAGCCAAACAGTCATGAAAACATAGCATACCTTCGACGATATTCCAACGACAACGAATGGGCGACGAAGTTTGTCCGTAATTTTCATTTTCGCTAGTAAACACATTCCTTCGTGTTAGCATGTTTTATAATTATTTCCTCAAAACTAACCAGAACAGGTTTTATTATTATTATTTTTATTATTACTATTATTATTATTATTATTATTATTATTATTATTATTATTATTTGTTATCTTTTTTTTGTTGTTGTCCTTCTGCTATTGATGTTTTTCGTCTTGATCGTATACGATTACAGATTTCTTGGGTTGTTTACTTTTTCTATAGATACTATTCCTATGTGTGATGTTTTGTTTGTAAAACTTTTTTCACTTAATCATATGCAGAATTTTTGTAAGGCCAAACAGAAAGGGTATGACAAACACACCAAGGTGCTAACTTATGGTTCACTGATAAAGAAATTATTCAATAACCTACAATCATTATGGAATTAAGAATTGCTTCGTTAAATGTCAGGGGACTGAGGGACAATACCAAAAGAAGAGAAGTGTTTAATTGGCTACGCAAGAAAAATTTTCAAATTTACATGCTACAAGAGACGCATTGCACTGAAAACACCAACGATTTATGGCGCACGGAATGGGGCTATCAAGCATGTTTCACTTCCTATGAGAGTAACAAAGCAGGCGTTTGCATTCTTTTTAATAATAACTTCAATTTTCAAATTATGAGAGCTTTTACGGATCCCTTGGGTCGTTTTATTATATGTGACTTAAAAATCAATGAAAAAACTCTAACCCTAGCTAACATATATGCCCCGAACGAAGATAACCCAATTTTCTTTCAAGAATTATTCGATCAATTAATAGGTTTTCAATGCGAACATGTAATTATTGGAGGCGACTTCAACCTTGTTTTGGATGTCGAAAAGGATAAGAAGGACGGCCTCGCCAGGTCACATTTAAATAGTTTGAAAACGGTCCAAAGCTTTTCTGATCAATTAGATTTACTGGATGTTTGGAGAATCTTTAATCCCGATGAAAGGCGATACACCTGGAGGCAGCGACTTCCTGAGGTCCATTGTAGACTTGATTTCTTTTTGGTAAGTCAGAGTATAATAGGTAACACTAATCAGGCAGATATCGTTCCTGGTTATAAAACCGACCATTCCATGATAACACTGACTTTATCCCTACATTCAAACTCTAGGGGACGAGGCTTCTGGAAACTAAACACATCTTTTTTAACAGAAGAGGCTTACATAAGCCTTATCAAAAACACAATCAAAGAAACACAGAACGAATATAAAGCAGACGAATCTGTTAGCCCCTCTTTACTGTGGGAAATGATAAAACTTAAAGTACGGGAGAAATCGCTCCACTATGCATCATCTAAAAAGAAACGAACAAAAGAACGAGAAACAGAATTAGAGCAAATAATTTCTACTCTACAGAGGGAAATCGACTTTTTAAAAGACAGTGATACGCAAAAATCTGAAGATCTAACAAAACAATTAAATACGTATAAGAGGGAATTTGAGAGAATTATAGAATCGAGAACTAAGGGTGCAATTTTAAGGGCTAAAGTTAGATGGTATAACGAAGGGGAAAAAAATACTAAATACTTTCTAAATATGGAAAAAAGGCACCATAACCAGGGGACGATAAGCCAGCTGAAGATCAATGATACGGATTTTGTCACCTCAGATGAGACAATTTTAAGTGAGTGTGAATCTTTCTATAGAAACCTTTACTCATCCAAAATTAACACGCCTAATAATCACGATACACCTTTCTTTGGGAAAGATAACGATACAGTTTTAAGTATGGAGGAGCAGAACCTTTGTGAGGGGTTGTTAACAGAAAAGGAGTGCCTAGAAGCCTTAAAAGCTATGGAGTCAGAGAAAACCCCAGGAACTGATGGTCTACCAGCTGAATTCTATAAGGTTTTTTGGATAGATATAAAAATACCTCTTATCAAAGCTCTTAATTTTTCACATGAAACAGGACAACTTTCAATTACTCAGAGAAGAGGCATCATTAAGCTCATTCCCAAAAAGGACGCGGAACCTCATTTTATTAAGAACTGGAGACCCTTAACGCTTCTAAACTGTGATTATAAAATAGCAACAAAATCTGTGGCTAATCGATTGAAAACTGTACTTCCTAGGCTTGTAAACAACGACCAGACTGGCTTTATAAAAGGAAGATTCATCGGTGAAAACATCAGACTAATTGACAGTGTTATTAGTTTTGCAAAGGAAAAGAACATTCCAGGTTTACTTTTGTTTTTAGACTTCGAAAAGGCCTTCGACACTTTAGAACGGTCTTTCATCAAGAAAACGCTTCAGTTTTTTGGCTTCGGCCCTTCTTTTTCAAAGTGGATAAATGTATTTTACAACAATACGGAAAGCTGTGTTTTAAACAACGGTTGGACTAGTAGCTTCTTTAACATCCAAAGAGGGGTTAGGCAAGGCTGCCCTCTCTCGCCTTACCTTTTTGTCCTTTCAGTTGAAGTTTTAGCCAAAACAATTCGGAAAAACATAAATATCAAAGGAATCGTTGTTAATGAAATGGAAATCAAGTTAAGCCAATACGCAGACGATACAACTCTAATTTTAGACGGATCAAGGGAATCTTTAGCTGCTTCTCTTGTGACACTGGACATGTTTGGGGTTTTTTCCGGTCTCAGACTCAATGGTAAAAAAACAGTTGCCCTTTGGATTGGAGCGAACATTGGGAAGGAGGTTACACTCTTTCCAGAAAGAAATTTTAAATGGCCGAACGATAAAGTAAAAGCCCTGGGGGTGTGGTTTTCTGTGCATCCCGAAAAGACAGCAACCTTAAACTATGATGAAAAATTGGAAAAAGTCCGTAATATTTTGAGCTCCTGGAAATACCGTAGGCTAACTCTTCTAGGGAAAATCACAGTACTAAAGAGCCTAGTGGCTTCTCAATTGGTTTACATTTTTTCCTCAATGCATACGAACGAGAAGGTTATCAAAGAAGTTAACAAACTCTTTTATTCGTTTTTATGGAACTCAAAGGGGGATAAGATCAAACGTAACATAATAATAAACGACTATACAAATGGGGGGCTAAAAATGGTCGATATGGAAGCTTTCAATAAGTCGCTAAAGGTCGCGTGGATAAGCAAATACCTGGATTCAGAAAACCATGGGAAATGGAAAATTTTCTTTGACTTACAACTTAAAAGATATGGAGGCAACATAATACTCACTGGTAATCTCGACAGAAAAGACACCACAAAGTATATCAAAGTAACAGATACTTTCATTAGAGAGATTTTAGAAATTTGGTCAGAAGTTAACTTCGATGGACTTATAGCTTCCGATGCACAGTTTTCAACGCAAACTGTATGGTACAACTCGCTTATCAGGATTGACAATTCTCCTATCTTCTACAAAGAATGGTTTTCTAAAGGAATATCCAAAATAAACCACTTGAGAAGGGCAGATAAAACTTACCTCACATTAAATGAATTTCAGAACAAATACAACATAAAAGTTAACCCTCTCATATATTATGGAGTAATATCGGCACTGAAATCTGCCTGGCGAAAGTGCAAGGACAGCTTGTTACAAATTAGCTCTAACCACGAAAGTTTCTCAACAAAAATATCCAAAACTCGGAAAGTAACTAAACTAGCATATAACAAACTCGTAAGTCAAAAAAGCGGCGCACCGACACATAGCCAGCAAAAATGGCTGAATGACTGTACGGATGAAAATGATGAGAATGTTAACTGGAAACAGGCCTACCAACTAGCCTTCAAATACTCTAAAAGTGCAAGACTAAGAGAGTTTCAATTTAGACTATTACACAGGCGACTACCAACAAATGATTTCTTAACTAAAATAGGTATAAAAGATAACTCAATGTGTTCCTTTTGCCATGAAGAATCAGATAGTCTGTACCATCTTTTCTGGACATGTAAAAAGACATCCTCCTTTTGGGCAAACCTTGAGAGATGGATGCTGTACCATAAAATAACTGAGAGAAATTTTTCCTTAAAAAGCGCGGTAGCGCTTGGTCTGAGACCGGATTCCTCAAAGTGTCACCACCAAATTAATTTCTTGCTTCTTTTAGCAAGACATTATATTTGGTTATGTAAATACAAAGAAACTAGACCTGAATTGGACGCCTTCTTGTGTCACCTTAAATTTAATTATGAACTAGAATCTAAAGCTGAAAACTCCTTAATGCGAAAATGGAACCTTCCTGATAATTGAACAAGTCTCTTTTCTCCTCGTTTTCGATTTACATATATACATACGCCTTGGTGGCACTAATTGTCATACCTTTCAGCTGCGGCCACATAAGTATTAGTATGTGAAAATAGTTATCATATTGTAATTAGTTAATTTATTGTCACACTTGTTAATTTTTCCTTTTTTCCTTTCCTTTTTATTTTATTGTAATTTTTGTTGTTGGTGTTCATTATAATAATTAAAAAAAAAAAAAAAAAAAAAAGAACACAGAGAAAAGTGAATCACAAATTGATATCAACATAAATTCTCACCAAAAAATTGTAATTTCTTTTACGGTAAAGTCCCTCATCTGTAAGAAATCTGCTTCTTCGGTTTTGATCGCCCCGCACTGATAGCAGCGTATGAATTTCCTTGAAGCAAGATTCAGTTGCTGAAAGCTCTCCTTTTTCTCCACTATAGCGGCTTTGGGTATTCTTTAAAGCTTTCTCTTTCCATTTTGAATATTTTAAATGTGAGTTATTAATGCGATGACACGAAACTACGGTTTTAAAAACCAAGCACATGCCGAGCGCGGCAGCCATTTTTGTAGAATATGTTGGTGACCCGAGGACCCGGTCACTAAAATATGCGTGCATAAATTTGCATGCAAAATCGTGACACACACACAAAAAAAAAACAAGAGCCTGCAAGCAGCCTATACTCATGCGCATGCGTACGAAATTTTATGATATATTTTAAAAATGATAAGAAGATGTCCGATATATGAAGAAGAGTTACTCCTTTCATTCAGTCATCGTTCCTGCAAACTGCGTTCTTTACTATTGAATGTTTTGTAAATGAAGGCTGTACCACAATGAAGCCAGTGATTGTTCTACGTCTTATATATACCTAACGTGAACCTTAGTAATGTAAGTAGGGTTGTAGGAGATGCTGTCGTGACACTTCAGTAATGCTGTTTTACCGCAAGTGGGAGTAGCCGGAAGTCACTAAACAGGAAGTCTGTGAACCGGAAGTGCCAATTTAAAATATGCATGCATAAATTTGCATGCAAAATCGTGACACCAAAAAAAATAATAATAATAAAAAAAAGAAGAAAAACAGAGCCCATTTTATAACTCATGCCGCTACGCGCATGAGTAATAAGAAGAAAAACCGAGGCCATTTTATAACTCATGCCGCTACGTGCATGAGTAATTACCAATTTCGGAACAATGTGTTCCATTCGCAGATGGGAATTCGGAACAAAACGGTACCTGAATTGTTCCTAAATTACCAATTTGGGAACACCATGTGCGATTCACAAATGGAACTTCGGAACAAAACTGTCCTAAATTGTTCCTAAATTACCAATTTGGGAACAAAGTGCTCCATTCACACATGGGAACTCGGAACAAAGCGGTCCTAAATTGTTCCTAAATTACCAATATGGGAACAATATGATCCATTCATACATGGGAACTCGGAACAAAACAGTCCTAAATTGTTCCTGAATTACCAATTTGGGAACAATGTGATCCATTCATACATGGGAACTCGGAACAAAACAGTCCTAAATTGTTTCTGAATTACCAATTTGGGAACAATGTGATCCATTCACACATGGGAACTCGGAACAAAACGGTCTTGTTTTAGCTCAAAATGAACGTTTTGTTCCTACTTTATAAAAACGTTGGTCCTCTTAAGGTGAAAAGGACCAAAATAATAAGGAACAATTGATCATAGGGGAACGTTCCTTAGCAAATATCGGAACAGCCAACAAAACGGAAAATAAGTTTAAAAAAGGGGTAAAGTTTTGACAAAAAGCCAGGAAAGCGGGGTTCAGAGCCACCTTAAATTTTCGAAAATTTAAGGTGGCTCTGAACCCTACCTACAGAATTTTTTTAAACTTTGCAAAAAGTTGCATCTTATCTTACTGATCAAAATTCGACAATAAAAAATGGGGTTCACCAAGTCATTTTGAGTTATTGACACTTAAAGCATAAATTAAGGGTGTTTTCAGCACGTTATACTGTTGATATAGTAAAATATTGTGTCACGAAAATGATAACAACGTGTTCACCAATCATTGGGCATTCTTTTGATATCATGATTGTAGCATCACCTGATAAACAGTGGTTATAACGACCCATCAAATTCTAAGTCTTGGAAACTGCTGGAAACTGTTGGGAGCCACCTTAAACAGAATATAGACGACTGCGTAGTTCCAAACTACCACAAATCATGCAGTAGAGATATAAGGATACGTATAGGCGTCTTTGGAACTTAGTCCTCATTCTATTCTGTAACACGTGATAGAAACCAATTTATTTTGTATAACAAATGTGTTCGAATTCTGTGCTAGGGTTGCCTTAACTGACTCGACACACTCCCCAATAAGAAGATACTTTTATCTACAAATCAGTACTGCACAGCGTAGAAGGATTCTTTTGCATTCTGAGAATGTCAATTCCAGAGTATTTTGTAAGAACTATCCCATAAACGTTCTCTCGGTTGATGCAATAATAAGGATCAATGAAATTTGTTTGCTTTGTCGTTAACTCCATCAATCAGAGGCCGAAGGTAAGATCATTACCCAGGCATCAGTAATAAAGTAAGAGTCGGCCGTGCGATCAACACCAACTCATGTTTTCGGTCCCGAAAGCTATTTTTAATTGTAGTTTCTAACGAAAGGCGTTGACGTTTTTAGCCTACAAATCAGGTAAAGTTTTGTAGTAAACGTGATATTTTCTTGCTTAGCTTTTAAAATAAACAAAAGTCGAATCTTCATATTGGTAAACATTCTGCTCGTAACACAGTTTTTCGGGTCCGAAAAGTTTTCGGGACTTTCGAGAAATGTACGCCAGGGTGGAGTGAAGACCGTGAAAAGTTAAAAATAACTCCTTGGCCAGGGTTATTAGTTATAACTGATGGGCTCGGAAACTCTCCAAAAGAGCCAATAGGATTGAAACTAAGTATACGACAAAAGAGTTACGTTTTCAATGCTCTTTTATTTAATACCTTAAAATGAAACCCTTCAAATTAAGTTCTTAAGATCGCCTTAGTTTATCAAACGATAACAGCAATGGTCAACAACTGTTACATGTAATTGCTAGTTGCCATTTTGATTAATTTGTCACCCCACTTTTATGTTAAACCCTTTTTAAGTTACGATTTCCCCAGAATTTCTTCGTTTGTGTCCAGTAGCCGTGTGCATGGTATGACTGAAACCATTTCCTATAGAAAGACAAAGGAAACATGCTGAAATTAATTGATCCCTCCGACTTAGGATACAGATTTTACTTAGTTGGTAGCATTTTTTGTGGGCGTTGTTACTGCGCAAGTGAGTAAGTCAGTAAGTTACTTCCAGTTCAAATCACAGGCTTACCATCCCCTGTTTGTGTGGTGTGCTGTGCAACCATAATGGGCGTATCGGTTTATAAAATTAGTCTCACTTAATGGGAAATTTACGGCTCTTAAAACTGATAGAAATGGAATAGAAACTCTCGAAATCACTGCCATGTTGTTTAGCTTTGTTTTTTCTGTGTTTAGTTACTTTGTCTTTCTTTGTTTATTCAGTTTGACGATTTGGACTCACGAAAGCGGTGAATTTTCAAAATAACGGTCAGACACGCTAAAAAGTAGAAACAGAGAGCACTTTTGACCAATTACACAAGTCAGACCGTTAGTTTGAAAACACCGATTTCGCAAGTTACAAATATGGCCGTTTCACTTGCAGTTGGTGATTAAGAGAGCTACGACTGTATTTAATTCATCAACCTTCCGTGCTGCCCCCCCCCCCCCGCCCTCCCCACCCCCAACCCTTGCACTCTCGAACTGTCGTAAATCTATAATTGTAATTACTGTTATGACGTGACAATTACGCGCGAGCGTAGTGTCGATCTCTTGACTGAATAAAGTGACTTGAACCGAGACCTTCAATCTTATATTGCAATAGTCGCAATATTGGTGCCGAGACCCGATGTCTGAAGATACAAAGCGTTTGAGATTAATCCGGGGATCATACAAAGGGCACTGTACGCAGGATATCAAAAAAGCAGAAAAACTAATGTCGTCAGAATGCCCGAACGAAGCAGAATTGTCAGCACTTATGGACAGACTCACACGGCGATCTGCAGAAATCGAACGCATGGACAACCAAATAGTGATAACCCTTCAGGACGAAGAGGAAATCGAAAAAGAAACAGAAGATGCGTTATCATTTCAAGACACCATTTCGGACTGTCAATTCAAAATCTCTCAGCTCCTCAACAAAAAGCAGCAAGACAACCTACCGGTAAGCTCGCTCCACACTAGCATTTTAGGAAAACCAGCTAGCCCACGAACGCACGTCAATCTACCAAAAATAACCATAAAATCATTTAGCGGAGACCCTCGTGAATGGCTTACATTCTGGGATAGCTTTAGTGCAACAATTGATGAACATAGCGAACTTAGTGACATTGAAAAAATGAATTACCTAATCGGAATGGTGAAAGGAGAAGCAGCGCGCGCTATCGCCGGATTTCCGCTGACAAAAGAAAATTACAGCAAGGCAATAGAACTACTAAAAGAACGCTTCGGGCAAAAACAAAACCTCATTAACGCGTACATGGAAGCGCTCTCTAAACAATATCCTCCATCAGACGATCTTAGAAGTTTAAGAACATTCTACGACACAGCAGAAGCGAATATCCGCGGATTAGAAGCACTAGGAGTAACGACAGATTCATACGGCTGCCTACTTATTCCAATACTTCTCAAGAAACTACCTGAGAATTTACGATGCGCGATCTTTAGGGCAGATTCAACAGCCGACAAATCACTCGACAACTTAAGAGCAGCCTTACGCAAAGAAATCGAAACAAAAGAGCAAGGCCACCTGTCATTCAGTAACGAAGAAGAAACTCACGAAGAAGAGCCATTAGTACCAACAACAGGGGCATTTCTATCAAAGGTACAAACAAAAACAACCACCTTCAAACCACCTAAACCAAGGCCATGCACGTATTGCGAGGGAAATCATCGCCCCGATAAATGTGACAGAATTAACACAACACAGGAAAGACGCCAAATTCTGCAACAACAGCGAAGGTGTTTCAACTGTCTAGGCGCAAACCACACCAAAACCGAATGTTTCTCGAGAGGTCGATGCATGATCTGCAAGAAGAAACATCACACCTCCATCTGCGAAGAACCTCCAAAGGAAAGCTCTCAGAACGGGAATAACTCACAGCAACCGCGTAACAACCAAATAGTACGATCAAACACAAATGAATCGTCGATAAACAGCGCAGAACAGAGCAAAGCGCACATGGGAGCAACGCACACATCATCCCATAACAATCATATCCTAATGCAAACAGCAACGGTAAAAATACAAGGGATGGAAACTCACAATGCCCGCATTCTATTCGATACCGGATCCCAAAGAACCTTCATCAGCCAAGACATGAAAAACAAATTGCGCCTTAAGACTATCCGTCGAGAAATTCTAGACGTAACCACATTCGGAACAACCCAAAGCATCAGGACCACGTATGATGTCGTAATACTCTCTCTACAAAATGAAAACGAACAAATCAGAATAACAGCGCTTGTTACGCCAATAATCTGTCCTCCTTTATCCGCAAGAAGGAAAGGCCTCCAGCTACCTCCGGAACTAAAAGAACTTAGACTTGCAGACCCTCTACAAACACAGACCGATATCAAAGTAGATATCATAATTGGAAACGACCACTTTGGTGAACTCATCACAGGAAACATAATCAAATCAAACGACGAAGCCATAATTGCTATGGAAAGCAAGTTCGGCTGGCTTTTGTCAGGACCTGTTAAAACAAACCACGACGTGAACAACACAGTATCGTGTTATAAAGTAGACGTCGCAACAACCGACCTTAACCTAGACAATCTTCTGACCAAGTTCTGGGAAATAAACGAAATACCAAACGAAAGCAACAATGATGACCCCATAATCAAGCAATTCGAAGAAACAATCAAATTTAACGAAGCGACGGGACGATACAACGTCGAGCTTCCATGGAATGACAACAAGAGTGATCTCCCGTCCAACTTCAACCTAAGTATGAACCGCTTAACAGGCCTACAACGAGGTATGAACAAGAAAGACCCGACACTTATCAAGAGATACAACGAACAGCTTCTAGAGCAAGAAACTCTAGGATTTATTGAGAAAGTCGACAACCCAGACAAGCACGAAGGAACTCTTCACTATATTCCGCATTTCCCAGTCTTTAAAGCAGACAGCGCGACAACAAAAATGCGAATAGTATATGACGCATCAGCAAAAAGGACACCCAATTCACTGTGTCTCAACGACTGCCTCCACACAGGGGTAAATTTAATGCACGATCTTACTGGCATCCTTATGAAATTCAGAAAACACCAGATAGCACTCACAGCCGACATTGAGAAAGCATTTCTGCAGATAGAGCTCAATCAAAACGTCAGAGATGCGACAAGATTTCTATGGTTAAAAGACGCACAAAAACCAGCTAATGAAACGGATAACTTACAGGTATACAGATTTTGCCGCGTCCCTTTTCGGAGCAACATCATCACCCTTTCTGTTGAATGCAACTATCCAATACCACCTAAAACAGAAAGACAACTGGATTGCTAAAGACATCATGGATACCATGTATATGGACAACCTGGTAACCGGTACTGACTCGGAAGAAAACGCCATTGACTACTACATATATTCACGCGAATGCCTACAAGAAGCAAGGATGAATCTGCGTCAATGGACCTCTAACTCCGTCAACATCAGCACCAAAGCGCAAGAGAATAATTCAGCAGCCAATCCGACAGTTAAAGTTTTGGGACTCGTATGGGACTCCAAAAAAGACACACTATCGCTTTCGCTTGATAAAATGATAGCAGAAATACAAAGCATAAACTTGATCACCAAACGGTCTGTTCTAAGTATTGCGTCAAAACTATTTGACCCCCTAGGGTATGTAGAGCCAATAACAGTTAAAGCAAAGATTATGGTACAGGAACTTTGGAAACACAGCATAACCTGGGATCAAGAACTACCCGACAATGACAAACGAGTTTGGTTGAAATGGCTTGACGATATCAACAACCTTGTACCACTAACGATTGCTAGACGCTACTTCCATAACAGGAACACGAAGAAACAGTTGCATGTATTTTGCGATAGCAGCACACTTGCCTACGGAGCAGTCGGATATTTAAGAGGGTCAGCCGAAAAGGAAACAAACACAGTTCTTGTTATGGCTAAAACAAGAGTTGCACCCGTAGAACCTCAGACCCTCCCGAGATTGGAACTATTAGCAGCACTATTGGGAGCACAACTATCAAGATACATATTAGAAACACTTCAACTTAACGAACACGAATGTGAAGTAACGTGCTGGAGCGATTCCCAAATCGTATTGTCGTGGCTATCAACAAACAAGAAACTACAACCATTCGTTAACACAAGAATTCTCAGGATAAAAGAAATCATATCTCCGAAGAGATGGAGATTTTGCCCAACAACCATGAACCCAGCAGACTTACTAACTCGCGGCCTTGATACTAAAGCATTCAACAACAACCAAAAGCTATGGTTTGAAGGACCCCCATGGCTCAAAGAACCTGAAGAAAAGTGGCCAACGGACCCAAAGTATTTAATAACTCCTGTTGATGAAGAAACAGAAATCTCCCAGATGAAAATCTCAACTAAAACTCAAGAACTTCCCAGCATATTGAACCTTATTGATCTCGCGAGTTACAGCACCTTTAATCGGGCAGTTAGGGCAGTAGCCCTCATCATTGTCTGCACAAGAAAGTGGAATAAGAAAGCAGTAGATCTCAATATCACAGCAGAAACAATGACAGAAGCAAAAAACCTGTTATTGACAACAACACAAGATAAATTTTACCCGGAAGAAAAGATGTATTTGCAGAATAAGCCCAAAACAAAGCAACCAAGCCTAGTATATCAGTTATATCTATATCTTGACAACGCCAACCTTATCCGTTGTCGCGGAAGACTCCAATATACCGAACTTCCTCAAGACACAAAATTTCCAATTCTATTACCAAAAGAAAGCTTCTTGACCACACTCATTGTCAGAAGCATGCACGAAAAGGTGATGCACAACGGTGTACGTGAAACGCTTACTCAACTAAGACAAACATACTGGATTCCCCAAGGTAGACAACTTGTAAAAAGAATAATCTCCAAATGCACTAGATGCAGAAAGCATGAGGGACCTCCATTCCGTTCAATTCCTACACCACCTTTACCTATAGAAAGAATAACGAAATGCCAAGTTTTCCAGTTCACCGGAATCGATTATGCAGGGCCCCTTTACGTCCGTAGTCAAGGACAACCAACCTCACACAAGGTATATATATGCTTATTTACATGTGCGGCGGTCAGAGCCTTACATCTAGAAGTGGTGGAGGACCAAACAACTGAGGCATTCCTTAGAGCATTTAGGCGCTTTATAAGTAGACGAGGGGTCCCACAAATCATAATCTCAGACAACGCAAAGACATTTAAGGCAGGGGCCCAAGAGTTAGAAACACTGAGCAATAACATACTTAAAACTTCCTCTGCTCAGCAATATTTCGCAAACAACGGAATAACCTGGAAATTTATCGCCGAGAGAGCACCCTGGTGGGGAGGATTCTACGAGAGATTAATTGGAATGACGAAGAGATGCCTTAAGAAGACCATCGGAAATGCATCGTTAAATCTGATCGAGATGTACACTTTACTGACTGAAGTAGAGGCGGTCCTGAACAGTCGTCCCTTGACGTACCCTTATGTTGATATAAGGGATAACACTCCTCTTACCCCATCACACTTTCTATGTGCTCGTCGCCTTCTCTCTCTTCCAGAGAATGAAACTGACAAAGACAAGGAAAACGATCCCGACTACATTCCGTCTGAGATTTCCGCCAAAGATTTAAGCAAGAGAGCTAGATACAACGAGAAAATAGTCTGCCACTTTTGGACTCGCTGGCAACAAGAATACCTAACCAGTCTGCGTGAACACTCTCGCAAGAATCAAAGATCATCCCATGAAATCATAGCTAAGGGAGATGTTGTACTGATCCACGACACCACCCCAAGGAGTCAGTGGAAGATGGGGATCGTCACAGAACTACTTTCGGGTAGAGATGGATTGATCAGATCCACGAAGGTAAAAATAAGTTCTGGAAAAGAACTGACAAGACCAATAGTGAAACTCTACCCCATTGAAGTGCGTGATGACTGCGATAGCGTCGATGATACTAAGCAAGAAGAAGAAAAGAAATCTGAAACACAGAGCCGCCCCACTCGACGTGCTGCTCAGCAGGCCATGCAGAAAATAAAAGAACAATTACAATAATTTAATGAAATACTAATTAACCGTACTTATTGTTTAACGCTGGATGTAACACTGTAATTATTGTCGGCCCGGGAGAGTGTCGTAAATCTATAATTGTAATTACTGTTATGACGTGACAATTACGCGCGAGCGTAGTGTCGATCTCTTGACTGAATAAAGTGACTTGAACCGAGACCTTCAATCTTATATTGCAATAGTCGCAATACGAACGGGAATGCTAATACACAGCACCTTTCAATACAGTAATTTCACACAGCTTTTACTGTTATAATTAACCCTGGTCACGTTGTAAAAGCGCGTAGGTATAACTAACATCTACTAAACCAGTCGCTCGTCATTTTAATCTTCCCAATCTTTCTAAACGACACAGGACGATCTGCTGCAAATATCAAGAGCGAAACATCAATCTCCAAATCGGCCGTCTTAATCTCCACGAATAAACGAACGTTTTTAATTGAACTAATTTATTCTTGTTTTACGCGTTACCATGTTTCCACCAATAGCGTAGCTCCTCCGGTACCGTTTGATAGTATGGACCACACACAACCCACAATTCCTTGATACGCCCTAACGAAGGGCTGCGCTCAAAAAATTATCTTTTTACCGTGGCTAATTTACCTTATCAACTCAGTTAATAAAAACAATGTCTGGCCGTATTTAGTATCAACGATGGTTAGAACATCTCACCTCATTCCAGCTGGTAGACAAAGACGTCCCCGAATTTGCTTCTTCCGTTGGCATGGCCTGTGTTGGCCGTACTAAACTTGCACTCATCGGAGTTACCATAAATGTTGTAGGTATTCTCGGCGTCATCTCCTGACCAGCAATTCGTCTCGTCTGCTCCAAACACCGTGTATCCAAGAGAGGTGGCTTTTGCTTTGCAGTACTCATAAATTGCATCCGGGCCTGACACACTGCCCACGTCGTTGTCCAATACATCCGGAAGGGCCTCGTTAGGAGATTTGTTGCTGTAGCACCCAAGGTATTCCCAAACATCTTATCAATGGCAAAGAGATTAATTAAATTCCTTGCATAACGTCAATATTTGAGGATCTCTCTTAGATATCTTGGATATCTGCTTTTGGTGCCATAAAAAGGCCTCATTGTCATGAATTTGGCACTACAATAGCTTTCGTTCACCGTGGTAAATATTGATACGGGAAATTTGTAATGGAAACAACGAAATGTTGAAGGATAAAGGCTGGTACTCATACAATCGTCCCGGTCGTCCCGGTCGTCCGAGTTGTTTCAAAAAGTGCATGGACGACCGGGACGATTATATGAGAACACTTCTGAGACGACCCGGGACGATCGCAAACGACCCGGACGACTGGGACGATCGCGGTCGCTTGGATAGAACTGTGTTCTATCCGGACGACTGGAACGATCGTGAATAATCGGGGCGATCATATGAGAACTACTCTCAGGCGACCGGGACAACTGAGGCGATGGAAGCGACCCAAATCTACCCCAGAATGCAATATTATTGCCCAAAACATGTTGTCGGACACAGTTTATGACTGCGCTATTGAAGTTCGAGACGACAGGGACGATCATATGAGAACCCAAATCGCTTGAGTCGTTCCGTTCGTCTGAGTCGTTTGCAAAAAAACTTTTGAAACGACTCGGACGACCGGGACGACCGGGACGATTATATAAGAACCAGCCTTAGAGTGCAATACTCCGTGATTAATTGCAAAATGAGCTATCTACGAAACATGCCCGGGCATGCATATATGCATATATAGCGACTATAATCAGAGCAATCATAAAGCTCGATGGGATGCTATTCAAGCACTTTATTCGCCGATAGAATGGCAATTCCATTATCATTTCATGTTCACATATTGCCTTTAATTAAGTTAATCCATCTTTTTAATGACTTTATATATTGATCGATTATTTTATATCACGTCTTAAATGTAACAAATTTAGATAGTGAACAATTGCAAATGTTAAACCCATCTTAACATAACTTATATTTATTTTTACTTATTTAGTGTCCACAATTAGCCAGTAAGCTAAATACCCTGCCACTCGTAAAAAGTTTATTATTATTATATGTTTTTTCATTGCTACGCTTTGTGATTGGCTAAAAAACTTTGCGCCACTTTCTCGACCAATCAGAAGTAAACCAAAACCAATAGTGACTTGCTCGCACGCGTTTTCCCGCGCTTGGCGCCTGCGACATGTAATTGCTTCGAGCTCTGATTGGTTTATTGGATTGTTTACGACTGCTGTGATTGTTCAGAGTAATAACTTTGGTTTTGGTTTTACGACACTCAAATGAAAACTGCTCTATAATGCAAACTTATAAAAAACGTTTGAAGGGTGCTCACGGTAAGGTGCGTCGCATTGTAACACTGAATGGTTCCACTTTTCACAAACGAATTGTTTAACACTTTAAGACGGAATCCATTAGGAAATCGAGTAATTTCAGTTTTTAGTGGACAAAAATCGTGTACCAGAATAATTTTAAGCATATGACATTCATTTTTATATTTTTAAAAGCTGAATATGTAACTACTTGCCTGTAATAACACCAAGAACAATTTCCCATGGGATTGCAAGAAAATTAATTTCAAAGTTCACTGAATTTGTTCAAACACAGGTAAATTTTCATCATCAATTTATTTTCAACATCATCTTTACGTAATTCATATAGATTTCAAAATGCTTTTTCCACATTTGGTGTTGTTAGAAACGACTTATTTTGATAAGATATTGAAAACAGTCAAACAGAAGTTTGCAGTGCGATGTAATTGATCTTGGTTCAAAGTTTTTGTCCACTTGTTACTCGAACTGCTGGTGGATTCCTTCTTAATCAGTCAACAACTCGTCTAGAATAATGCGTAAAGAGACTCAAATTTGGGCTATAAAAATAACTAGTATATAATCATTGCTTGATTCTTTCATTAGGTTAATGTATATTTTAATGTACAGGATCGATACTTACCGTTTTCATTCGTTTTCTTGTAAACAGCCATTGATCGTGACGCTAAATAGCCAAAGGAGCCGACGATATTAGTTTTGCACTGCCCTGATGATCCATAATCGTCATACGTATTTACGGCATCATCACCAGTCCAGCATACGTCATCATCCAGACCGAAAAGAGTGAATCCTTCATTGTTGGCGTTCTCTTTGCAATATAACAATTTTTTTGTTAGTCCAACATAGGCTACCTTCCTCAGGATATCTGGCAAGGCTTTTCCACTGTTATGAAAACATCCTCTGGCATTCCAAGTTTCTGTAAAACAATAAAAAGAATCGTATATCTGAACTGGACACCAAGGGTTTGGTGCAGTGGAACCTCAATTTGAAGGGGACACCCTCGGGACAAGACGAAATGTCCCATTATTTATAGAGGTGTCCCCTTATGATGGTTTTGCTGGTATTGGTAATAATTAAACACTCGAACACTCTGAACTTGTGATGCAGCCATTTAATTTATAAATTTTTGCATACATGATTCGAATTGCAACTGCAACCTTAGACTGTCTAAACTGTATTTTACAATAACTGTATAAATTCCCGCGCGCTAATTAGCTCATTTCTATGGTCGATGAGAGTATAGACCATGAAATGACGTAACAGGTTACGCAACGCGGTGAGTTTTGTCAAACTTTTGGCGCTACGGGTTCTTCAAACAGTGAAAAATGCACCTAAAACTGGAATTCTTCAATGAAAAGGATGCTCTCTCGTCTCTCTCAAATGACGCAAGGTATTATTCTCTAAGTGATGCGCGATGCAATACTAGGGAGTCAACGTAAAGAGCAATTTACACAAGAAACATTTTTGTTCTTACTTGGGCATTCATCGGTGTTACATGCTGCAGTAGAGGAAGCAGGTCCCAAACTACTGCAATCGTTGCCATCGTTTTGTGGTGGTGGATTGGTGCACGTTCTGGTTCTTGTCTTTGATCCTCCTCCACACGTCTTTGAACAAGGTCCGTACTGTCCCCATTCAGAGTAACCGCCGTTTACTGAGAGAAACAAGTTGAGAAAATGTTAGTTACTCTTGTAGTGGAAGTTACTCGGTCGTTTCTCTTTTAGTGACGAGAAAGATACGCTTTGTACACACATATTGCTCATAAAATGCCGATGAAACGGATTTGAAAAAAATGTCTATTGTTGTTAAACTCACTTGGGCATGGGTCAATGTTGCATTTTGTGGTAGACGAAGCAGGTCCCAGTCCACTACAGTCCCGTCCTCCATTACCTGGCGGTGGATTGGTGCAAGTTCTGGTTCTCGTTTTTATACCACCTCCACAAGTCTGTGAACAAGGTCCGTAAGATCCCCAAGCAGAGTAACCACCATCCACTACATAAATACCAAGACATTATAACAGTTGTGTAATACAACTGGGCTTTTTCTTGTTATATGTTAGTCTTTTTAGCCATTGGTAAAACAATAAAAACTTCCGAGTGAAAATAATTAGTACCCTGACACAAGGTTCTGAGGAATTAATTGTTCATCATACGTCATGCCATCTTCCCTAAAATATTTGTCTCGGCAGTGTTTTTCCTAGCGCGTAGTCAAATCAGTCTTGGTCATACTCCTTATTTTAAGCATCAGTTTTTCGTGAGTTATCACAAAGAAAAAAAATTATCTCAAATCTACTGCAGAAATGATATGCGATCGTCAGTTTAATAGTGACGAAAAAACATATAAAGAGGCACAAATAGACGTATTCCCCTCCAGTGAAATATCTTTTAAAATGATAAGTCTTGTTCTCTTAATACTTGAAATATACTTTCTTCTCTTATAATTAAAGTATTTGTTGTTTATTTTCATTTGTTGTCTTTTCTTTTTTACTTGTTTACCTGGACAATCACCACTGTTACACTGCTGTGTCTCACTGTTTGGGCCCAAGACTGAGCAGTCTGCTCCTCCGGAACCCGGGAGAGGATTGGTGCAGGTACGGCTTCGCGAACGTGAACCAGTTCCACAACTTGAAGAACACTCGGACCAAGAACTCCACTCAGAGTAACCCCCATTCACTTAAAAAAAAAATGTAATAGGGTTTTATATTGTATTTTGTTGATGAAAATGAAACTTTAGAGGACATTCTTCTGAGTGTTTTTCTTCGTTTGGGTTTCGTCAGGAGTGGTTTGGTCGGATAGCTAGTTGGGTTGGTTGGTCGGTTTCGTTTGATTGACTTCAGTTGGTTGAGTTTGATCAGTATTAGATTGGTTGAATTGTTAGTTGGGTAGGCTAGTTTTGTTTGATTGACTTGATGGCGTGCGTTAGTTGGATTGGTTGGGTTTGGTCAGGAGTGGTCTGGTTGGATTGATTTAGGGCCGGTGTTTCAAACGAAGTTTAGATGGTGTTTAACAAAACCGCGGTCTAACCCCATTTCAATCTGGCCAACCCTAATATTTAAACGCTATTTACTGTAACCAATGTCAAGTAGGCATATAGCACAGACTAGAAAAACATTTACCTTCTGAAATAACCAACTTATAAATATATATGGAGGTCCATTAATTTTCTAAAACCGCGGTCTAAGTTAGACTTTGTTGAATTGATAACCGGCCCTTAATGTTCAGGGGAGTTAGTTGGGTTAGGTTAGTTGACTTGATGGGGCTTGGTTAGGCTGTTTGGGTTTGGTCAGGAGAGGTTGGTTTGGTTGGATGGCTAGTGGAGCTCGTTGCTTTGGTTTAGTTGACTTGATTGGTTGGGTTGGTCTGGTTAGCTGATTGGTTGGTTGATTGGCTGGTTGGTTGAGTTTGGTCAGGAGCGATTGGGTTGTTTGGTTGGATGGTTAGAGTAGTTGTTGGCTTGTTGGGTCAGTTTTTATGTTGGGTCAGTTTTGAGGTTGGGTTTCTTTGGTTGGATGGTTAGTGGAGTTGGATGCTTTGGCTTAGTTGACTTGATTGGCTGGCTAGGTTAGGTAAGTAGGATTAGTAAATTGCTTGGTTGCTTGGTTTGGTTCGATGGTTAGTGAAGCTAGTTAAATTGCGTTGGTTTAGTTGACTTGATTGGCTGGGTATACGTAGGCTGGGTTGGTTCTGTTAGTAGATTGGTTTGTTGGTTTGGTCAGGAGAGATTGGGTTGTTTTGGTTACATGGATAGTGGAGTTGGTTTTTTGGTTTTGTCGACTTCATAGGTAGGGTAGGTTGGGTTAGTTAGTTGGTTGGTTAGTTAGTTGGTTGGTTGGTTGAGATTCTACAAGAAGGGTTTGAATGGTTTAGTTAGATGGTGAGTTAAGCTGGTTAGTTGGATTGTTTAGTTAGAGCCTTTGCAAATAAACTCTCTTACTCGTTTTGCAGCCGTAGAATTCCACTCGCAAAGCTTCGTAACGATACCAGGACTCAGGGATGATTCGTATGTACCTTGCACTTATTGCTGGGATCAGCTCATGACTGACGATGTTTATTCGGTCTGAGTTTGCGGTAAAAGTCTTGAACAGAAATGTAATAAATCAACATAATAATAGTATTGCATGACCTTCCACGGGAAAACAGGGAAAAAGGCGAATATACGGAAACGCAAATTAAAAGCAATGGCAGTTAAGTCTAATTATCGTATTTCCTCGAATAACAGCGTCCCTCGATTACTCTCGCCCCCTCGAAAAATCGCCTCCTTGTGGTGAAAACATTTGAAATAATCGCCTCCTTCAATTAATCGCCCCCAATCCCCTCCCCTTTCTTTCTCATCCTCCCAAGTTAAAGTTTATACTGACCCACTTCTTGTATAGGAAACAATCGTTACAATTGCAGTAAAGTTACAAAAGCGCAGGTTTCATATAGTTTTCCTATAGCGACGTCGTATTTTTTACTCTTTCCTTTATTTTTTTTGGAGCTCTCTTATTAGCACATTAGCACGTCAGCATTTCCAGGGAGAAACATTTGAAATAACCCCCCCCCCCCCCCTTCCGATCGATCAATCACCTCCCCTTGAATATCTGCCCCCTTTAGGAACGAAAGGCTCTTATTCGAGGAAATAAAGTTATTTCTAACAATCAAAATGTTGGTTGACCACCGAGCTTTGTAACGGTTATGTGACTTAATTTCGCGCTGACTTTCACCTTTCCATACAACCTAACTTTGAAAACAAATAAACTTCCGTGCGCACATTTTCGACGAAGCCACCGCTTTTTATCGAGTACGAATCCGAATTATACTTATAAAAACTGTTAATAATTCTTCGAAAAACACTTCTCACTTCCAGCAGTGCCCCGAATTTATTCAAAATGGAAGAAGACTTCTTCCTTATGTTCACTACACCGAGTGGGAACAATAAAAATTGTATGCTACCCCTCGACTATTATTTAACATAGACGAGTTAGGTGTTGCTAGTGGTATTCCAATAGGTATTGCAATGAATCCTGGATTTTTCTTTCGGACGAAAACTTTCAATAAAAAAAATGTTCTTAACAACTCAAGCTTAAATTATAACTAAGATATTGCGAAACATCGAAATATTTTCAAGAGGTATTTTGTTTTCTTCCCGGCCCATAAACAGTAAAACACTTTCCCGCATTTCTACATTCCATAAATGATAAAATTATTTTTAAACATGTCGGTCACCCATGATGTAAACATCGACAAAACTGTTTTCTAGCCTACAAATAAGGTGCTTTTCATCGCTCTCGGCTGCAAGGTGCGTTTACACAATGATAAGCATTTTTTTTTATCTTTCCGCTGTTTGTTCGGCGTGTCTTATCAAACGGTCTCGTGCGATATTGCATGTTTAGCGTGACATGTAGCACACTCCTTGAGACTGAAAAGTTTTAGCAGGCGACACTCTCTGTTTCGCTTATTAAATATGTGTAAATCCGTGTCATGGCGCGAGTGCCAGTGCAATCACCATTTTTTCTGTTTTTTCGTGTATGTATTATGAACAGAACTTACTCGAAATCAATTTCGTTGGTTGTTCTTATGTCATATTGTCTTTTTCTATTTTGTTCCTTTGAAATGATTTCCGGATTTTATTTTTACGATAATCATCGGTGTGTTCTTCACCCGGGGGCACATTTAAGAGTCATAGCTGCGTTACAACCAGTAGTGCAAAGTAAAAAATACTAATAGCGGAGCACTTGCCAGGCCGAAGGCCTGGCTGCGCAGCTCCATACTCATAGAACCATGCCCGTCATTTTTCATGGTCATGGCTAGCGGAATGTTTCGCGGGCGCGCGTGTGCCCGACCTCCGCCGCCGCCGTCGCGCAGGACTAGCTTGCCTTCGCGCAGGACTAGCTCGCGGGCGCGTATGACGTCGCAAAACATGCGCGTACGACGTTATGTTGAAACCAAAGCGAGGCTTTGTTTTTCGCGCGGTTACACGGCCGAATGTCACGTCAGCTAGAAAAACACTTTGATGTTTTGCTGTGAATTTACTAAGCGGAGAAAACCGTTGAAATTAAAGGCGTTATTTCCCTTAATATTTCGCGGTTTGCTACTCAAGACAAGGATACTAATTAAGGGATACTCAGAAGCCGCTTTAGTGGAAAAAGACGAGCTTTCAGGGATGAAATCTTGCTTCGAGGAACTTCATGTATTACGTTTTTATCAATGCGGGAGATATTTGTTTTCTACGGATTTCAGAACCAAGCAAGCGAGGGACTTAAAGGTAAAACAGATTAAGTTTTCGATGAGAATTTATGTTGATATCAATCTGTGAGTGACTTTTTATTGGTGTTATTGTTAGTTTTGGAGAATTGATTTTAAAACGTGCTTAAATTCAGTTGTATCGATCTCTTGAATTTCATCGAAGAAAGCTTGAACTCGATGAGCTATAATTAAGCTTAAATGGTACGCGTTTTGCTTTTAAACGTAAACTAATGGAGATTTGAATATAAATGTTTTCGAAATAAGATTGTGTTGTCCATTTTTATGTGTTTGTTCATTCATTAGATAGTTTGAAAAGCGATTTTATGTAAACAAAACAAGACTTTGATTTTATAGTACAGTTATATCTTCACTCGTATCGCCTTATGCAAATATGTTTGTGTATTTTTGCAATTTTTGATTTTCAAATCAGTTTCTCGGGCAATTTTTGACAAACAAAAACTGTATTTTATTCGGAAACTAGTGGTACTAGTTATTCTAGACAGAGAAAAGTTGTTTTTGTGAACTTTTGTACGGTCTATAAAAATGTACTGTGCAGACAGTCGCGTAATACTGTTTTTGAGAATTGCTAAAATTGAAAATAGCCCGTTCGTCAATCTTAATTCTTGTGCTTCCAACCTTTTACCTTAGTTAAGTTTCACCTTGGTTAAATTTCACCTTAATTAAGCTTGTTCAAAGTGCGACGCTGTTAGGCTTGGGCTATCTATATATATTATATCTATCTTCGGAAATGGATCAACGGCGAGGGATAAGAACGGTACCTTTGTATATCCGTCAGGCTGATATTGTTGGAAGTTTGAGCCTGAAGAACTGTAACTCAATGTAAAACTCTTAACCCAGTAATCTTTATTGTAGTAGCCCTGTGTCGAAATGCCTGAAACTTGTGTTTCAGTTCCGAAGTCGACTTGAAGCCACTGGTTGTGGTCTTGAACTGCCGGAATCCAAGCTCCTAAACGTCCAGTTGCCCCCTGGTAGTTAAGCCTGGCATTCGGAGGTATATACGCTGTACCCAGTTGGGAAGAAGCCGTTATCGCAGAGTTTGGAATATCTAAGCTTTCCATTCCTAATGGTTTCCTGCAACTTGGTACCTCAGGAATTGGAAAACCTGTTAAATGCATAAACATCGTCAATTTATATAAAAATATGACATTTGACAAAAATCTAACATTTTTGCGACGACGCAAGCATCTTTCGTGTTGACATACACGCGAATGTTTAGATTACACTCGACACACACAAGAAATATAAGGTCATGAGAATTTGTTTTCGCGAAGAGTCGTCTGTTAAAAAAAAATTCTCAATGCTAGAAAATGGTTACGGCATCAGACTGTAGCCCTACTTACAGAGTTCAATGATTCAGTGCAGCAGAAATGCATGGGTTTGTTTTATTTACCTAATATATATAGATAGGCTTAGCCTAACAGCGGAGCTCTCTGAACAGAAACGCTGTTGATAAGCTTAACTTAGGTGAAAGGTCGGAAGCACAAGAAAAATTAGAATTACGATTGACGACCAGGCTATTTTTCAATTTTAGCAATTCTCAAAAACAGTAAGCTTATTACGCGACCGTCTGCACATTACATTTAGACTGCACAAATTCCACAAAAGCACACTGTTTGAGAAATGTGAAACCTCTCTTGAGTAGCAAACCGCGAAGAAAAGCAGGGAAAAATGATTTTGCAAACCGTTTTCTCCGCTAAACACAACAAAAGTTTTTTTTTTTCTTTTAAAATGTTTTATTTATCAATAACAAATCCCTAAAGTTTACAATATTATCCTGAGAGGCTAGTCATTTCCGGTTACAAGGCATCCTGAGTTAAAGCTAGTCATTTCCGGTTACAATAATACAAGGTCAGTTCCGGTTTACAGTCACTTGAAAGTCTAGTCCATAAGGGATTATTTATAAAATTCATTTCCGGTCGTTTGGTCCACTTGAAAGTCTTTTCTGGTTTGCACATGATTACTTTAGTCATTTCTGGTAATGAATGATGAGTTGCCAGTACCTAAATTATTAGTCACAAGCTTTGACTGTTGTATTCCACAAATATTCGGATGACACCACAAAGCAGAAAATTTCTGTTCGCGGTGGGGGGGGGGGGGGGGGGGGGGGGGTGGGGGTACTCCCATATATGAGCTATATAGGTATGTGCCGCTGTGAAGGGTATGGTTTTCAGGCAGTTTAGTCTGGGATAGGGTATAGTAATCAGAGATTTTTGGTCTAGAATAGGGTATCATTTTCCGCAAAACTGATCAGTTGCATGAAGAATTTAGACTAGAGACACTAGACGAGGTTTACTGGCAAATGGCATTTAATAATGGGTAAGGTGTGCTGTACGACATTTTTACTGACCCCTGGTATCCTAGACTGTGATAGTGAATGAGTTTCTGCAAAATAGCGAGTCTAGAAAAGGTCTAGGATAGGGTAGGATTTTTCGGTGTTTAGTCTAGAATAGGGTTGCAAAATGCAGCTAAAATGGTATAGTATAGGTTAAGGGTCTCAGAGTCCCAGCGGCACACCCCCGCCCAAAAATGTGCAAAGTACCCCCCCCCCCCCCACCGGTCAATTTGCAACTATGTTGTGATGTCATTCCTTATGTCCCTTACACCCTTACAGTGGCCCGAGAGTTCTCGGTGCCATTGTGAAAAGTTGCTTTGTTTCGAAAAACCCATATACCATAAAGTATGGTCTTAATGAAAAAGAGTGCTCGCATGTCATTCTCGTCGTCAGCAGAAGTCCATTAGGTAAAAGAAAATAGTCTTAACATTGACTAAAAACCTAGTATTGAGTAGTGCCGATAGGGTGGGAGTGAAAACACCCCACACCCTTCCACAGGTTCAAATTTTAAACCAGCTTGGAAAGGCGTGGTAACCAGTTATCTGGTTCCACATTTGCAGTACCATTGCTAAACCAGACACCCAAGATTCGCATTCTTGACACCCATGTCAGGCCATAAGGAGTGTCCGGACGTGAGCACCAAGCTCCTAACTTCATGGCTTCTGTACTCTTTGCCACATTTAATTTAGTCCCTGTACCTGTCTGGTATTTGTAAAGTAAGGTAAACAATTTGTCTAGAGAAAAAAATATCGTTTATAAAACATGTGGAGTCATCCGCATTCATTGGTGAATTTTAAAACGCTTTCCTCAGGCTTCTGGGAGGAGAAAACCTTCAATAGTATCATCCTTTCTTATACTGGTAGCCAAAACGTCTGCGCATAAAACGTATAAAAGTGGAGACCGGGGATCTCCCTGCCTCACCCCCACTCGAGTGGAATTTCTTTAGTCAAAAAACCATTAACTATAATTTTCATATTTGCTTGACAGTATAATGTAGAAATCGACGCTGGAAATAAGTGCAAAATCCAAAACGACTTAAAACATTGGTAAAAAGTTTACCAATGTTTTTCTACCCTGTCAAAGGCTTTCTCTTGATCAATATTCAGCGAGATACTTGGTAATATTTATATAATCTAGAGTGTCACACAAGAGAAATAAATTCTCAAAAATCGTTCTACCTGGGACGGAACAAGTTTGATCTTCTTGAAATAATCGAGGGTAACACTTTTGAAAGTCTGTTAGAGCTTTTGAACAAATTTTGTAATCAACATTGAGTAGCGAAATGGCCGGGCCACCAATTTTTGAGGTTTTTGTTATCATCTTTCTTGTAAAGTAATCTAGTCACGCTTCCTTCCATTGAATCACTGAGAGAATTATTTTCCAAACTAAATTTATAATTTCGAACAGAATAGGGCCCAAAAGATCCCAGAATTTAGCGTAAAATTCTTGAGGTAATCCTTCTGAACCGGGGGTTTTCCCTGAAGAAAGTCCACGCATTGCGTGGGTATTATTTCAGCCAAAGATAAAAATCCTTCGCAGGATAAAATTTCGTTCTCACTGTTTTCAAGTTTGTTCAAAAATTCGGTTTGGAATGTTAAATTAACAGGTTTTTGCAAGTACAAATTACGGTAAAAATCGAAATGAGCTGGAGAAAAGGAACAAAAAGCTTAACAAAAAGCTTAACTAAGGTGAAACTTAACTAAGGTGAAAGGATTAAGATTGACGACCGGGCTATTTTTCAATTTTAGCAATTCTCAAAAAACAGTATCACCCGACAGTCTGCACAGTACAAAGTTCACAAAAACAACTTTTCTCTGTCTAGGATAACTAGTACGACTACTTTCCGAATAAAATACAGTTTGTGTTTGTCAAAAATTGCCCGAGAAACTGATTTGGAAATCAAAATTGCAAAAATACACAAACATATTTGCATAAGGCGACGCGAGTGAAGCCTGACAGAAAATCTAAGTCTTGTTTTGTTTACATAAAATCGCTTTTCAATCTATGTAATGAATGAAGAAACACATAAAAATGGACAACACAATCTTCTTTCGAAAAATGTTAATCAAATCTCCATTAGTTTATGTTTAAAAACACGTATACCATTAATAGCGCATCAAGGCAGAGCTGTCCTCGATGAAATTCAAGATAACAAACACGACTTAATTTGAGCACGTTTCATAAACATGTCTCCAAAATTTAAGAGGACACAAAGGAAAAGTCAATCAAAAATTGATATCAACATAAATTCCCATCGAAAAATGTGATTTATTTTACCTTTAAGTCACTGGACCGCTTGGAAATTCGTTAAAACTCCGCTTCTTCGGTTCTGAAATCTGAAATCCGTAATAAAAACAAGACATCTTCCCGCATTGCTCCTGCATTGATAAAAACGTATGAGGGTTCCTCGAAGCAAGATTTTATCCCTGAAAGTTTTTCCTTTTCCACTGAAGCGGCTTCTGAGTATCCCTTAATTAATTAATTATCCCTGTCTTGAGTAGCAAACCACGAAAAAATGCAGGGAAATAACAACTTTACTGCTCCGCTAAACACTGCGAAAGATCCAACTTTTAAAGTGTTTACCGAGCTGACGGCTGTGTAGCCAACATATAACCTAAAAAATTGCACAATATAGAACAGTAAACTAATGATATTAAGCTTTTAAACTAAGGCGAAAAGGTCGGAAGCACAATAATTAAACTCAAAAGAGTTTAGTTGTAAACAAATGCTTCGACGAGCTACTAGCTTCAATTTAAAACGAAATCAGGTTTAAAAATAAGCACTTAGCTCTATATTCCTCCAAAAACGCTTGATTTGCGGAGTTACGCAGCCTCAAATGCGGTCTTGACCACTGTTTGAAAAATGTGAAACCTGTCTTGAGTAGCAAACCGCGAAAAAATGCAGGGAAATAGTTTTAAACGGTCACAGCTCCAACTGACGTGTTTACCGAGCTCACGTCACATTGGCCATGTAGCCTCGCGAAAAACACAGCCTCGCTTTGGTTTCAAAATTGCCCAACACGGGGGGCGGGCGCGTTCGGGCGCCACACACACGCGCCCGCGAAACATTCCGCTAGCCATGACCATGAAAAATGCGGGCATCGGTTCTATGAGTATGGAGCTGCGCAGCCGGGCCTTCGGCCCGGCGAGAGCTCCGCTATCATTGTATGATGATAAATTTCAAATGGCGTACATAAATTACATTAAAAACGACATTAAATTAAATGGAAATATTTTTTTGTTACAAATACCTCTAAGATTATGAAAAAGGCGGGATAGTAGGCGCGATCGATAGATTTTCTCGCCAAAATTCGTTCTCGTTTTGCAATGTTATAACTTGACGGTGGGGCCGAACGCCCCTTAAAAGAATCATTGAGGCTAATTTTGCTTTTTTTGCACATTTCCTCATCAAACTTCGTGTATTCGTTTGGGTCTGTTGCCCAAATGATTTCAATGGTAAAATATGTCAAATATCAATTCTGGAGTCATAATTGATGACATGTTATTACAAAAAACCGTGGTACAAAGTTTCAGTTCATACCACCAAATATATTTGTTTGAAATAGCTTGATTAGGGGATTATATACCGAAAACCGAAACTCGCTATGACAGTTATTTCTCGAGTAATAACAATTTGAAGAACTTCAAATTGCAATTACATGAACTAGAACTTCTTAAAAATACTGTAAAAGGATCGACTGAAAAAGGCTTTTGTACGACATGCATGTATGAACCCTTTGAAAATGTATAGGAAGATGAAGAAAACAACAAGAAAGCTCATTTGAGGCACAAAATTACTGGAACGACTCGACATTAGACTCTCGTGCCAGTGCCTGATATAATTTTTTGTTTGCCACTACTTCACAAAATGGATGAATGGATGTTAATGTAGAGATTAGTTCATGGATTACCAATTGCAACCTCTGTCAAATTCAAGATCCGAAGAACGATTTTCGTTACAGGTTTCAACAAATTTTACAGCAAAGAAAACTCAAACGCATTGTAGATATTCGATCATGGCGAATTTTTGGTTATATAGGCTATATGTTGTATTGTTTGTTACTCCTTGCTTGGGCTGGATTAAACCAAATTGTTACATAGCTGGAGTTTTTCTCAATACAACGCGCGCGTTGATTGGTTGATTCATCGTCACATGACATCTAACAAACAAACTGTTTCCCGCCAATTGTGCTAAGCGGGCAACATTTGAGAAAGCGGGTAACAATTTTGACGTCAGAGGGTAACATTGCACTGTTGCCCGCTAGCGCACGTGATCATACCGTGACAAAAGGTGGCATGATTATGATGAACCGAGTGCTCGGCGCGTTTTTCAAACTGTCCCGTGTTGTGTTTTATTTTGTGTGCTATATAACGAATCACTTAATGACTGATCCCTCGGGAAACAGTGAATTTTGTTTCTCTCGAATCTCGATCTTTTCCTCGACTTTGTCTTGGGAAACATCGAGATTCTCGGGAAACAAAATTCACTGTTTCCCGCGGGACCAGTCATTAAGTGTTTATTATTTTATCCACTGAATAAAAAACATCAGCAATAAATACAGCAGCAATGTCTTACCTAATGAACAGCCATAGAAGTCAGCTCGCAATGAAGTCCAACCGTAGTACTCCGTTGGGTGGATTCGGATGTATTGGCAAATAATGGGATTTGCTAGCCTGTGACTCACAACTGTGAATCGATCAGTGTTACCATCGAAAATCTTCAAATGATGAAAAGAAAATTACGTAATAAACAGTTACAGGCAGTGCATAACACGTTCTCACATGCAATTTCACTTCATTGCGTACTGACGTATAGGGACCTCTAATCTAATACGCAAGTCTGGATCAATTAGTGATCCAAAACGCCTTAAAGTTATGCACAAAGTATTGGTATCTTCCTGGATGGAAATAAGCGCCCTCGATCTATTTCACATCGTGTAACATCGATTAATAAACAGCAAAGATGACTCTGCGTATTCTATCAGAAAATCAATTGTCGGTGCAAAGAGTTGTGTACTCACGGCGCTCTCACAATCTGCTATTATGTAATAAACGAAGGACAAGCAGCTAAAAGAACGACGTTTTATGTAGCTTCAAAACAGAACAGTCAAAACGCCCGAACAACGGCTTTCAAGTCCCTCTCTTCTGGGCTACCGCGCCTAGCTTGGTAACTTCCTAAACTTGGTACCAGTCCTACAATTAAGAACCTGAAACCTAAAATTCCCAAACTCATTAATAATCCATCTAGTTTGAACAAAGAAATTCATAAGCGCGAAAGTGGTTTGAAAATCCGATGGTAATTAGGATAGTTTTTGGCGAGTTTATTACTTCCTTTTCTTTTTGTAGTACACTGGACAAAACAATTGAGGATTGCACTCAATGATAATAACTTTAGTAATGGTCCTGGTAAGAACTAGGCAACCTAACGGCAAGGAATGCAGAAAGGTGTTAATTGTGATATTGTTGAAACCGTCCACCTCATTGGCTAAAACGTGAAAATCTACCATAACATAATCAGGTAGTGCATTTATTTCTCTCTGGTTTACTAATCGATTCCCTTTTAGCGAAAACTATTCTGAGTTTTAATGCAACAAAAGTTCTATGTGGGAAACATAAAAAAAAATTAGAAGCCTTTCTATCTTGGCCATTGTTTTGGAGTTTCACGATTGGATGAAAACTTGTCGCACAAAAGAAACATCATGTTAAAATAAAGTTCCAGTACATTTTATTTAAAGGCCCATTTCCATCCGTGATGCATTGCGCGCTGCGATCACTAATCTTGAATTTCGTGTATCACGAAATTACGATTATTCGAAAGCCCCTTATCATCGCCTTTTTCCGAAGCAACCAAGTAAATATTTTCAATTCTCTTCTTCCAAATACATTCCCTGTTTATCTTTTCATATTTTTCTCAAAGTGTTTTGTACATATTCTGACTGTATTTGTAAATTTTGCTGTTTGAAGTCGACGAGTGTCTGACCTAATAGGTCACTTGACCGCGCAATACAAACGTCTGCGAAATTTGCCGACTTTGCGGAGCTATATCTCCACTATTTTAAAAGATATCGCTTTTTAACTCAGCCACTTTATTAATTTTGAGATGCTTTTCCCAGCAGTAGCGATGGATTTTTGCTATCAGGCTAATATAAAAAATTGGAAAAACGGCGACAAGGTCTAAATATATCTAATCGCCGTCGTGATGGAAGGCCAAAGTTACCTGGCTCTTTGAAGTTGATTCGCCTGAGAAAATCTCTCTTTGACCTCTGGAGAACAAGAAAACAAGCTCTTGGATTTGAAAAGGCTACGGACAGCGAGTTTGCGAAATTCCTGTTGCACCGAATGGTTGGAAACGAACGCAACTCGCCTTGTTTTGATATTTCGAGTGAATGCGGCGGCAACCAGACAATCACTTTTTGTTTGCCGCTTTTCAAAGACGGGCACCTTGACCATTCTTTCGGGCACAAGCTCCTTTACAAGAACAAGTCACCGCCAACATAAAGGATAGGGGAAAGTAAAAGAGTAAATCTTTACGCGAACAAATGAAGCTGACTGATCCGACATTGAATGTTTGCACGTCGATTACCCACCTCTCTAACCATCCTGCTACACCCAATGGAACCACAATAGAATGCACAACAAGCCTGTTTTTCACGGAGCAATTATTTTACTTTAATGAGATGAATACCTTACGATTATCTCCTTCCATGTAGTCTTTGAAGAAAATTCCGTCGTAAGAATAAGAAACGCGATATTCGGTAACCCACTTTGAAGAATCTTGTCTTCCCTGAGTAGCGATTATCGTCACTTTTCTCCAACTTCCAAAGTCCACCTGGAACCAGCTGTCCTTCGCAGTCAGGTAATGGCCGCCCGCAGTTTCCCAAGCACCATATCGTAATGGACTTGACACTTTCTGAAAGTGAAGCCTGCCATTTCCCGGTTTATAGTAAATGCTATACATACTAGAAGCTGTCACGGATGAGTCTGGAATGTCATAGCTCTCCATCCCTAATCCCGCCTCGCAAACCGGGGGTTCCGGAGTTGGAAAACCTGAAAGAAAACTTCATAATTTTTAATATGTTGATTGCCATTTTTTTACTACGGGTTTATTCAAATCTACGTTTACGAGATATATGTTTCCATGTATTGATCAGACGAATTGAAAAAAAGACAGACAAGACAATAAAAGCATCGCAGTTAAGGATTTTATCCAGATTAACTCGTTTAACCCTATCCAGACCGGGCTTTCTTGACCAAAATCTGCAAAGGACCGCAAACGATAATGCTGTAAACGATACGTAGGATCTACGAAAGACCTTATCAGCCAAAAAATGAAGAAACATAAACGACAAACTGCAAGGCCGACATGACTACGTTAAAAGGTAGATTTTGCGAGACACCAATGCGACAGAAACCGATAAAGCAGGGTAGCAACCGCGGACAGCTGTTTCGCCCTTTCTTGGGGCTCATCAGCGCGGTGTAGCTTGTAACAAACTATGAACAACTACAAGAAAGCAGTCGTAAATAGATTGCACAATAACCCGTACACAATATCAAGTTCCGTACCTTGGAACCAACTTGTCACCCGCATCACGCATGCCACATCACGTGTTGCGGGGAACAAGACGCCCAAGATGTCACAATGGTGTCTCGCAAAAACTGAATATACATGGCAAGCCAATGTTAACATTCAAACGCATAGACAAAACCGTCTGGGACCGGGCGGGTGGGGGGCTCCAGAACCCCCCCCCCCCCCCCCCATCCATGTAATTTTGAAACCGCTTATGCTATGGCCACCAAATTTACACAGGATAATGTTGTCATGAATTCTAGTAACTACAGATACTTTGGTGTCATAATGATGTAACGTGACGTCATTATCACGTCATATAGTCGATTTTTTGGCTAAAACAGTCTTTCATCAACATTTTCTCAATTTTGAACATATAACAACAATACTTTAACAGCTACCTATTTGATAAAAGTCTTATATTTACTAACACTGTTTTTGATGTTAACAATAACAGTGACGTCATTATGACGTCATATACAATGAACTAACCAACTGAAACGTTCTATAAGGCATACCTCTGAAACAAACGGTAGTGTTCATACCAAAATTTCACATATTGATGCAGGAGTAAAAGTTAATGAATTCGTACACTTTGTTGCCATGGTAACAGTATGTGACGTCATAGAAGTGATGTGTACATTTTCTTAAAAACTGGAACAGATAACTTTGCAAATTATGGCTTTTCATGTACCAAATGAATTCAAAAAAGCTTTCTCAAGTGAAAAGGACATTTTTATGACATTTTGACAATAAATGTTTAGAGATAATGGAATTACACAGACAGGTAAATAGATTTCCCATTTTATTTTCCCCCATCTTGGATCGGCCATCTTGGATCCGCCATCTTGGATTAGTCCAAACTTGTTTATTTCGGTAAAAACACCGAAAAATAAAGCAAATGGACTGCTAAAGCTTAGTTTATTGTGGGCAAATGTTTTACAATCCAAAATATGAACCAATAATGAAATTATAGAGAGGAAAGGCCTTTAGTGAAACTTCGATCCGCCATCCTGGATTTTGACATTTCATATTCCAGATTTTCCTAAAATTACCGTTAATTAACCTTAATTAATAAACAATTATACATAATTTGATCACTTATCATTAAATTAAGTGGAAAATATTAATTCAATAAGAAAACTTTGAAATAATCTTGATTAAAGCGAAAAATGCTAATTTTGTAAAACATAAGTGTCAATAAGCGGTTGCTATGGAAACGTCAATGTCGGTGGACAAAGGACGCTAACGGTAAAATGTTTCCAGATAAATTTTAGGAAAAGTCACCAAATTTGGTGGTCATTGCATCGACCGTTTTGAAACGACACAACTTCCCCCCTGGTCCCCCCCCCCCCCCCCCCTGGTCTGGATAGGGTTAAAGGTGCCCAGTGATTTTAAACTTTAAACTTTAATGACTTTATTTTAAGAGGGTAGCACGTAACAGTTAAAGTACAACTGTGGCCCTCTATAAAGTAATCTAGTCAACCCATAAAATTTACATTAATAAAAGTAATAATAATTTGATATATATAAGTTAAAAACATATTAAAAGAGCACATATGTATATCATACTAAAAATTCTTGATAATAAAAACATGCAAAAAAAGAAAAATTACATTATCCAAATTATAGAAAATTCATATTACTATTTTGTTTACTAAGTAAATTGTTTATAACTTTTTTTTTCAAAGGTTTGGCACTCTTTAATTCTTTGAGGTCTTTATCCAGGTTATTCCATTCTTTAATTGATCGTACAGTAAATGTTCGCCCACCTTCTGTTTCATTTTTATAACGTGAACAATTAAAATTTAAGTTACTAAAGCGGGTACTTCTATTGTGGTTGTCAGAGTTCAACTTTTACATTTTAAGATGTACATTATCATGGCGTTTTTCAGGTGAGCATAAGAAAATCATTAAATATATATATATCTACAGAGATTTGCTTGCTATTATAGTTTCAGTTATTTGTGAACTATCCATGCACTTCTTAAAGAGAAGCACTGCCTTACCGGAAGTACAGCCATACAACTCCATTCTCATCGACATCCACCTATAATACTTAACTGGGTGAACTCGGATAAAGCGGGCAATGATTGGTGGGTCAAATGTGTTGTTAACGACAGTATTCATATCGCTATTTCCAGTAAACACCTAAATTCCATAAAAGAAAAAAATAACATCCTGAGATATGGTCATAAAGAAGCACTGATAAAATCGTCTGAAAGACTTGAAATGTATTACGTCTTTTATTATTGCAATTTACTCCTCATAATTTATAGAAAAAAGAAAAATAAAGAGAGTCCCTTAACACTCTCTATTTATACCAAACTGAGACAAGTAAAAAGGAAGGAAATTAATAAATATTGTATCATTATAGTCATTTATTTGAAGAATAACAATTTCGTTTTTAATTATTATTATTAAAAACATGTTGGTCTGAAAAAAATCACCTTGTCAACGTTAAAATTTGCCTGCTGGAAAAAATGGTAAAAGCCCCCATCCAAGCTGTAAGATACTTTGTACTCAGTAACCCATTGAGCTTTCAAATGGCGACCCTGTGTTCCAATCTTTGTCACTTTTTCAATGTCGCCCAGATCCACCTGAATCCACTGTCCTATATCGTTGTATCGAGTGGACCACGCTCCTGCTTGCCCCCCACCTGCCTGGTGATTCAGTCTCGCATTGGTAGCTGCGTATGGGGCACTATACTGAAAGATAAATTGATTGGTCAACTACAGTTGAATAAAACATTTTTGTGACTCTTTCAAGATAAAAAAATGACATTGAACGTTTTTTTTTTTTTCATAAAACGTACATATATAGGAAATTGAGTAAAGAAAGCCAGGATGCTTCTGATGGTCTTTCTAATAAAATAGTATTTTAACCTACCTCTGTGGTCGCCTTTATGTGAGAGTTTGGGATAGTCTTATCTTCCATTCCCAGAGCTGAGTCGCAGCCTGAAGATGTAAGTATATTATTATTATTATTTCTGGTTGATGTGTGACGTCATAGATGCTTTGCATTGATTTTAGACATAAGACGTTTTTTTTTAACGATTTGGCCTTTCGCTGACGGAATTTGATTCATATGACCTCATAAATATTGTATTCTTTATTTTATTTATTATGGCACCGTTTTGTATGTTCTTCTATTTTAACTAAAATAAGTTGAAAAAGTGAGGATTACGCTTTTCTCATGTTCAATCTTCCTGTCCAGCGTAGGTATAAAATGAATCAAAATATAGAAAAAAATTTAAATTAGTTTAAATTATTATTATTACTATTGATATGTTAGAGCAGTTTTCTATTGAGTGTGGTAAAACCAAAACTAAAGTAATTACTCTGGCTAATATATCACAGCAGTCGTAAATAATCCAATGAACTAATCAGAGCTCGAAGCAATTACATGTCGGCGGCGCCAAGCACGGGAAAACGCGTGCGAGCAAGTCACGGTTGGCTTTGGTTTTACTTCTGATTGGTCGAGAAAGTGGCGCGAGATTTTTTAGCCAATCACAAAGCGTAGCAATGAAAAACCAAAGCAATTGTGTATTTACTTTTGACACTCGATTGAAAACTTGTCTATTATTACTATTGATATGTTATCATCCGTTCACTAAAGGGGGCTATGTCATGAGAATTTGGCTGTTGTTTGGTCAAAACACTATTTAATTACTGACAAGCACCTACAGTCATTGAGCACAGTATTTTCAGTGAATTTAGAAATTAAAGGAATATATAAAGTGAATTCCTAAAGAACGAGAAGGAAATTTTAAGGCACGATGGATGAACTTGAATTATTTAAGATCGCAATTTATTGAACACCGGAAATAAATTTCAGTTTAATAAACAACTCTTGTTTTAGCTTTGTACTTTGTCCAGTGACCTTCTCATGAGTCCTGGCGTCAACCGAACCGTAGGGACCCACTATTCTTTATTGTCCAATCAAGTGGCACTTCGCCATCTTGTTTAGATCGCGTTCCATGTGCTTGTTGCCTTCTGTTTTTCACTCGAGCATCAAGGCACAACTTTCCAAGCAGTAAGTTTTTATTTGTGCAGTTAATTCTGTTTCTCGCCTGTAAGTTCTAGCGGCGAAGATCTATTCCTCCGTGTCAAAGGCTGGATGCGTAATACCGCCTACTCGTTGGAAACGGAGCGTAGCAGACCAACCAGTGAATATCCCAGCCGATCTCGACCTTGAGGGAATGTATGTCAAAGACTTAAGAACTCCGTGCAACCGGCTAAAGCTCCCTACAACCAGAGACGCGCCACACTTGTTCAACGGATAGAAGAAGCTCGTCGAAACGCAATAACTCCAGCAACTACAACCACAATAACTCCAGCAACAACAAATGGCGTTTCACTCCCTGCCCAGTATGGCGGCGACCACGAGCACAATCTCCAACAACTACAACAAGTTCAAGGCTTGCTGTACGCGAATCCTCCGACACAGGTACAATCCCTGGTCCAAGCCACCATTAATGACACATTGAAGAAACAGCAACCGCCAACGCTTTCAATGGAGCTTCGTCTCCCGCTGCTGACGTCCCGGACAGAAACGCGTCGAACGAGGACACCGTTTCCCAATCAGGCCAAGAACACCTTCGTTCCATTGCACCGGATGGCACCAGCCTGATCGACGTGGCCATTGCCTCTGTACACGAACTCCCAGCCGAGCTAGCGAAGGAAATCCTCTCTGGCGAGTTTATGGAACTTTCAAAGTTATTACCGAAGAACTTTAACTCGTTGCAGCCTTTCTATGATGAGCCTCTTACCCTGACTCTAGAGAACTCTGTAATAAGGGTAAATAAGACCAAAGCCACTTCCATTACTGATATCGAGGAATGGACCTCGGCTTTTACAGCATGCATGAGCGTTATTATTAGCAAATATCCACCTCGTGCTGCTGAGCTGCTTGAATACCCGTCATTAATTCGCTATGCAGCAAAATATCATAGGGGGTTGGGTTGGTGTGTGTATGACATAAAGTTTCGCCAAAAGGCCGCTTCCAATAGATCCCTTTAGTGGTCGGCCATAGATAGCCAATTATGGCTTAAAACTTTTCCAGTAGCACATTCACTTATGAAGGAGGAAGTAAATTTTTCCTGTTGTAATCCATTTCCATTTTAGCCATCCGCATCAATAGTGTTAGTGCACTGATACCATATTTGTTAACAAAACAAGATCATTATTTGTTAGTGTCCTTTTATACTTGCATGTCTTGGCTTTTTGAATTGATACCAAATTCTGGTGACTTAGCCCCTTTAAGATGAATTCAGGTACCATTGGAGATCAGATCATTATTTTAACTTAACTGAAACACTAAAATGTAAATATGAATATACATACCCTCCAAGGCATATCCTACAAAATAAATTTAAAAATTCATTAATAATTCATAACAGTTATGACAAATCAATAGGTGGTATTTGAGTCACATGTACACCTCTGTAAACTCCGATACAAATCAACTGAGTTGATGAATTATTAAACGGTAGAATTAACTTTTGATACAGATCTCTACTCATCGCGGCCGATCTGTATGGGCGTTTACAATAGCTCGCCTTCGGCTCGCCATTGTAAACACCCATACAGATCTCCCGCTCATATTTTATCTACCACATAAACAAAATTGACTATAAATGCAATTTTTACTGCTTTCATCCACAAACTGTTTACATAAGATTGTAAAAGGCATCTTCAACTTGACAATTAAAATAATTTTCCTTTAGAAAGATTTGAAAGGTGCAGACAAAAGATAAGTTAACATTTATTTAAAATACAATTGGCAAAATAAATTATGATGAAGATTTACAGTTCTAAAAATTGCATTGAAAAATTGTGAAAGGTTAGTTTTTGGCGATTTTTATTTTTAAAGTCTACAGATTTCACTTCCGGTAAGCTTATTCCAGCGTAGATCAATTTCTCCCCACTGTCGATTTTTAGGTCCGGAGCCTCAAAGACAACGCTAAGCCTTTTTAAACAAAAACCACAACCAAATAACCTAATAAACCCTCTCAGAAGTCAAGCATCATAAACGAATGTCGGCTTTGAAAACAAAAAAGAAGACAGACAGAATAATATATTTACCGTTTGTAACATTTATTTACCATTCCCTGCCAAATTAAAAAAAAAAAAAAAAGAGCAATGGCATAATATAGAAAGGCAACAATTAGTGAGAGAAATATTCAAGGAACCATCCATGACTTCGTTGTAGCTCACAGGAAGTCATCGTTTACTTGAAATTTTGCTAAGAATGTATTAATGTATTTTAATTTTAGCATTCCTGAAAACTAGCAACTGAATAAGAACTTCCCTTTAGTAACAATGGTTTCCGTTTGTAACATAATACTGCCATTCTGTGCCAAATTATTCGAAAAATAATGAGCAAATGACATCTTTTAAGATGTTTTGAATTTCATGCTTTTAAAAAGAAAAGGCAACAATTAGTGGAAGAATTTTTCATGAAATCTCCCATAATTTCCAGTAGAAAGGGAAAGTCTGTAAAAGGCATACTCGTTAGAGCTAAACTATGATGTGAAGGTCATAGATGCAACGCATCGACCAATAGAAGTCGCGTTTGGCCTGTTATTATTATTAACAATCATTTTTTTTTTAATTTAGGTTGACGAAAATACTCCATAGTCTTTGGAAATATCGAAAGAAGGTCATTGGTATAAATACTCGCATGAACATCGCATAATTTTCTCGAAATTCATTGCAATAACCGCCGAGCTATTAACAAATCTTCGTTGTTTAATTCTATTTTCTAACCCAATTTCTGAACTTATTCGTTACAAAAACGTTAAAAATTAGCATCCATGACAGCTATCATTTTTCGATAAACCTCTAATTCAAGGGAAGGAAACGATCCGTGTTTGTGCCTGCTTTATTCAAATGTACAATTTTTCATGCTGCTATGATTACTATTTCGGTTATTCACTGTTCTGGTAAAAGCTAATTCTTCCTGTCTAATTCTTCCTGTCAATTGCAAAGTGGAAGTTTTGAATGGTCATTGTGTTGGTTTTACTGGGCCAGAACACTTGTCAACTTTATATTAATTTAAAAACGCTTATTTTACTACAATCCTAATTTAAATTATAAAAAAAAAAACTTTTGGGAGATACTTAAGTAGAGCTTTAAGTTAAGGAAACCATGTAAATTTGACTGGCAAAATCACAGACAATTTTGTTTTCCAACCAATTGCCAATTCTCCTTAAATATTTTCACTTACTCCAGCATAAAATAATATGAGGTGAGAAACGTCTATCCGTTGTCTTTTTTTGTTGCGTGTCCATTGTCAATAAAGCACTGAAAATGTAACCCTAACTTTGAGACAGCTGCAAATGTGTTCCGCATTTCAAACAAATTAAAGCAAGGTGTGTAGAGACGTATTGCATTGCATTTTCATCAATCATTGCCCTTGATAATCATTTTATATCAATAAAACTAATAAAATAAAACATACTTTATCTTTGTAAAATAAAATTTTGTGACATTCTAGATTTGTTTCTCAGAAACAGTTACGGTTCAGTAAAAGTAACAGGTCTTTTAATGCTTATAAAAGTGTTTTACCCTTTGAATTAGGCTAAACGCGCACATTTCATTTTTGGCAGCAATACTCTGCCCAATGGAATCGTATAAATTGCGTTTTTGCCTTGGTACACCTGTAACTTTGCTTTATTTGCGCTTTTGTTTAATTTTTTTTATCATTTAGACTTACAGTCAAGGGAAATTCAAAGTCACAGGTAGTCGACTATGCAACAATATTTCTTTTCATCTCATTATCAATTTTTCTTTAATAGAAAGATCAGCATCTTCGTTGGTTCAAATTCCTCTACAAAAAGTTCGTTCTTTGCTGTATTACAAAATGTACAATTGTCATAACAAGTCGTGTTTTTCCTTAGGGATAACGTGCTATCTATACTGTTAGTTGATAGAGCCTAAACTGTTGTTAGCATTAAATATTTTAGAAACCCCAGTCGTGAACCTCTGACTAACTTTAACAGAAAATAAAATGTTTTCATCGACTTACCAATCTCTACTGAAAGTTGTAACAGAAGGAAAAGTCGCAACAGACCGTTCATCATGCAACCCAAGACCAAACTGATATCGTTTGTTGACACAATACCTTATTTATATTTTTCATCTGATTATCAATTTTACTTTAATAGAAAGATCAGCATCTTCGTTGGTTCAAATTCCTCGACAAAACGTTCGTTCTTTGCTGCATTACAAAATGTCCAATAGTCATAACATGCCGTGTTTCTCCTTAGGGATATCGTGCTATCTATTCTATTCTTTTAACAATTTAACGACATTGCTATATTTACTGTTAGTTGATAAAAAGAGCCTTAACTGTTAATATTTTAGACACCCCAGTCGTGAACCTCTGACTAACTTTAACATAAAATAAAAGATTTCCATCGACTTACCAATCTCTACTGAAAGTTGTAACAAAAGGAAAAGTCGCAACAGACCGTTCATCATGCAACCCAAGACCAAACTGATATCGTTTGTTGACACAGTACCTTATTTATACGGACCAATCATCCATTTTACCATGGTCATGCTCTAAAAACTCATTTGTCAAACTATTCTTCTTTTGTGAATTAATCATTAGCAAGCATGGTTTTTAACTCGTGAATAATACCCAAAATTATTCTGTTTTCCTTTGGGGTTTTCTTCTTCCATCAAACTTGCCTCCTTCACTTCTGAAAATATTCGCAAGCGTTAAAAGTATACACTTACAACAATGTGATTAAAAATTATTTATAACAAATCAATGAATATTTTTCGGCATTTTTCTTCACACATGCAGGAAGTTTAATTTTTTTTTTAAATATCATCCTCGAGGATAACATGACTAAGAAACTAAAATAAGCAAATACCGGAATGGTTAAAATGTATCCAAGGAACAAATTCTTTTCTGAGGTTAACTTGACTTCCAGATCGGTCTTTTAGTGCACTTTAAGCCGCGCGTAAGCTGCACTTTAACTCGCAGTCATATGTGTGAATTTATTATTAGCACGCATGGTTTTATAGTTTCTCTGCAGAACGTCGTAGCGGAAATCAAAATAAAAAGGGTTATATTTTATAATACCGAAAATTCTTCTGGTTTTTATATATTACTTCTCACAGGAAGTATATTTTTTTTAATCATGGTATTCATCCTCGAGGCTAATATGACTAAGAAATTGAAATTAGCAAATACCGGACTGGTTAAAATGTATTGTTATTGATCGGCTGTTGTGTTTTTTGTTTGTAGGCAAACATGCTTCAGAAATTTCGATTCCACTATCTCTATTGATGTTATATTAGGATGTTGTGGATGGCCTCTTTAAGCCTACGGATGTACCACGGTGTGGATCACGGTCAATAAAATTAACCTAGTTCCAAGCATGTTCCGAAACCGGGGATCGAGACTAACCAACGTGCCAGCTCGCATTACTTAAATGGTTTCATTACAGAACACACTTAGCAATTTTACAAATGGAAAGACTGTTTCTATTTTGATGTCATGGTGTCTCTTTTCAAACTTTGTATCTCACAGGAAGTCTTACCGTTATGCTGCAACTGTGCCTCTTTTTCAAGAAATGTAAATAAGTTAAAGGGACACTGTCACTGATTCGCATGCTCGCACCCGTGGCTCACTTCCGAAAAACATTTGAACGCAATTATGGATCTTGGAATCGGTGGCAGAAAATGCTCATTTTCAGCGTAATATGCGAGGATTTTCAGAAAAAAAAAAAAAACAAACACGTCTTATGGTGGAAGGGAAATAGTTCTTTAACTGTAGCTGAAAAAATCATCGATTGGATAGATTTTTGGGACGCAAATCGCCTCCAAGTGGAAGTCGGTTTCAAACCGAGTGTTTTGCCTTGACTCCATCATGAAGGGAAAACAGTGGCGACAAAGAAACCGGAAACGGCTAGAAAAACCCCAAAAGGACAAAAGAATACACCAGAGCTAAGTTTAATAGTGTCGCTTTATTGAATTAATGTCTAAATTTCGCTTCATTTAGCGTTCGAAATCTACGTTATTTTCCCCCATATAACGTCTTATAAAGCGCTCAAATTTTCAACGGCTGCCGTGTAATGACCCTTTAATACCGCTTTCAATACCGCTTTCATTGAAGGTCACGTCCTGACTTACACATCGCTAATAATTCAAAATCCTTTGCTTTCTCGTCAAGTGAGCAATATTCCTGCGACAACAAGTGCGCCGCGAAGATAGAATCGGAGTTTATGATTATAACGTATAAGGTTGTTTTTAAACTTTTTTATAATTATTGTATGTAGTAGATAGTCCACGGCTCACTGGAAGAGCAATTTTAAATGAAAGTGATCCCGTTTTTTTTTTTTAATAAAGATGATGCTGACGAGATGACCATGAACAAGTTTCGTAGCCTACGATGGATTTCGTTTCATTCAGTGCCATGACTTAATTAGAAATTGTATCTTCGAAATAAACATGTTTATGGGAATTCAACCACTCTTTCATCGCTCTTTTCGGCGTACCAAATATCCTTTTTCGTCCCCAATTTCCGGAATACGATCAATCGAACGCCACTTCAAAGCTTCGTTTACATGACTAAAAATATTTAAAAAAAAAAAAGATTGTACTCACATTTGAAACGTCCCGATGTAGACAGTCGTCTCAGATATTCATCTCTTCTGCTGATAAATTGTCGATAAGCCCATTTTTTGGACAAAACAGCGTCCATAAAATCAAAATCTCCAAACCGTTGCTATAATGGCCGCGCACAAAATTCAAACGGCCTCTGTTTGTGCTCACGTGATTTGTGACGCTAGATAGAGAGGGCACTGGGAACGAGATTAGCGCGATGCCCAAAATACACAAACAGACACGATTAGTGAAAACACCCTCGCCAATCGTCACCATTGGTAAAAGATTACCATTGTCAAACAGGCCTTACGATTCGTACCATTGGTACGAATGGTAAGCTCCTCCACCGATTGGTATAGCAAATGTAAACTGCATCTCATTAACACTTGAGAGCCTTGCAGAAATGATTTGTCCATTGGTACCATTGGTACAAATGGTAAAGTGACCAGTCCATTGGTTAACCATTGGAACATGACACTAAACTGCATCCCATTAGCACTTGACGGCCGAGCGTAAACGATTCGTCGATTGGTACCATTGGTTTTCCATTGGTACAGCCGAAACAAGCGCGCTACACATGAATATACCTCGTTCTTTCATCCATGAGCCGAAACAAGCGTGCCACAGATGAATATACCTCGTTCTTTAATCCATGAGCCGAAACAAGCGTACCACACATGAATATACCTCGTTCTTTAATCCATGAGCCGAAACAAGCGCGCTACACATGAATATACCTCGTTCTTTCATCCATGAGCCGAAACAAGCGTACCACACATGAATATACCTCGTTCTTTAATCTATCAGCCGAAACAAGCGCGCTACACATGAATATATCTCGTTCTTTACTCAATGAGTGGAAACAAGCGCGCTACACATGAATATATCTCGTTCTTTAATCCATGAGCGGAAACAAGCGCGCTACACAGGAATATATCTCGTTCTTTAATCCATGAGCGGAAACAAGCGCGCTACACATGAATATATCTCGTTCTTTAATCTATCAGCCGAAACAAGCGCGCTACACATGAATATATCTCGTTCTTTACTCAATGAGTGGAAACAAGCGCGCTACACATGAATATATCTCGTCCTTTAATCCATCAGCCGAAACAAGCGTGCTACACATGAATATATCTCGTTCTTTAATCCATGAGCGGAAACAAGCGCGCTACACATGAATATATCTCGTTCTTTCATCCATGAGCCGAAACAAGCGTACCACACATGAATATACCTCGTTCTTTAATCCATGAGCCGAAACAAGCGCGCGACACATGAATATATCTCGTTCTTTAATCCATCAGCCGAAACAAGCGCGTTAATATACACATAAATATATCTCGTTTTTTCAATCCATCAGCCGAAATAAGCGCGCTACACATGAATATATCTCGTTCTTTAATCCATGAGCCGAAACAAGCGTACCACACATGAATATACCTCGTTCTTTAATCCATGAGCGGAAACAAGCGCGCTACACATGAATATATCTCGTTCTTTAATCCATCAGCCGAAACAAGCGCGCTACACATGAATATATCTCGTTCTTCAATCCATCAACCGAAACAAGCGCGCTACACCACAGGTAGCCCAAGCTATAGTGTCACAGTAACCGTTACGAGCGAAATTATAAGGATTTGAACGGTCCATTCTTAGAGCTAGAAAAAATGCGGACAGGATTTCATTAAAAATTGCCTCCCTAACTTCGCTTGTGTGTTTCCTTGTCTCCTGTGTGGTTTTTGAGGCAATTTAGAGCGTTTTCAGTGAGTTTTAGTTGCATTGTTTTCTCTCAATGGAAAGGATATATATATAGAGAAAGCAATGCAACTAAAACTCACTGAAAACGCTCTAAATCGACCAAAAACCACACAGGGGACACGGAAACACACAAATGAAGTAAAGTAGGCAATTTTTATTGAAATCGTGTTCGTATTTTTTAGCTCCTAGAATGGATCGTTTAATTTTTTCTCATACAAATCCTTATAATTTCGCTCGTAACGGTTACTGTGACACGTATAGCTTTGGCTACCTGTGGCCACACATTAATATATCTCGTTCTGTAATCCATCAAACGAAACAAGCGCGCTACGGCTATGTCAAGTAAAAGGATCAATGTGCCTGGCACGGCTAGCGCTTTATCCAAATAGGCTATTTGCTTGCACGTCATAATGTCGCACATTCTTACGCCATCACGCGTGAAAGTTCAGGCTCTCTCGTGTGTGGCGAGTGTGTCACGTTAACATTAGCTTGACGTTTCTTTTTTCACGATAAACAATTTTTTTCCGCGTACGAATGCCTAACGGGAGACGGCATAAGTTAAATTTTGGCCATTCGCGTGAATGTGTGATTTTTTCTCTATTTTTCTGAGGCATCCATTTAAGAAATGGATAAAAAAGCAACGAAATTAAATGAAAGGCAAGCTCGCGTTTGCGTCTGCCATATAATGTCCTGCTTAATCTCTCTATTATCTCGAGATAAAAAGGATTTCAAGGTGAAAACATACGTTATCAGTACACTGTTGGTTTATGACTTTTATTGTAATTGGTGGCTCCTAAAGGAGCCGCTTATTTTCCTTCTGCCGTGCAGGGTTTTCTTGTGGTATGTTTTTTTTTTTTGCTTTTCTTGTTTTCTTGATTTGTGTGCTTGGCTTAACTGACGGTGCTTTGGCTTTACAGCTGGTGCTTGACATTACTTTTTCGGTTTTTCCTGTTTCGGCAACCCGTTCAAATACAACAGCTTTCTGTGATCACGGTCGAAGTAAAACCACTTGCTTCTTTTCCCGTCCTCGTTGTTTACGATAAAGTCTATTTACCGGGCCCTTTTCTCAGCCTTTCTTGGCGCCCAAGTTTGCGATGTAAGGATGTAAGGATCCACCTTAACATTAAGTATTGCCAGGTTTTTACTGGGAAGAAGGCGTCGCCGTTAATTACTTTGAAGAGTTCTGCCCTCTCCCGGGCAACCTCTTCACGCGATAAGTATCGGATGATTTCGCGATATTCTCGCAATGCAGCCATCGTTGTCGATTGAATGAATGTTTTCGGTGTTGTGTGTTAAGTATTCCGCCTAATCAACACAGTTTATTATCTATTATTATTCTACTTTTTCTCATTACGGTTATGCAGATTTCTTTTTCCGTGTCCTTTCAACAACTTGTGTTGTTGACATCTCACCTTTTAACTGGTCGAAGGGAAAACAATGCCTACGATAATACCATTATCACATCCCGCGTCTTGTTAACATCTCACCTTTTCGTTGGGAAAACAATCTTCAATCTTTAATGTTTCGCGGTTTTTAAGTAGCCGGTTTGTCGTGGTCGGTGCAGTCCACAAATCTCCCTCTGAAGACATGGCTAGCCGTCTACAGAGACTGGACGTCGATTTGGAAAAATGCTATGAGAATCACCTGGACTGGACACTGCTTCCACATTAATAAACATATTCATCTGAATTTGTCCCTATATTTAATACCATGTTAATACTAATTATTTTATGGACAAAAAGAAATGAAAACAAACAAAACAACACAATTTGACTACCTCTAAACATGGTTAGCTCCCTCCCTTAGGACAAAACACACCATTCTTTCCAATGAATGACCATAAATCTCCACAAAACACTCAGCCCATTTGTACCAATAGCTCCAATGGTAGGAATAGGACGACCGAAATCTCCCCTGTACACTGCTTGGCCAATGGAAAATACTCTAAGATTTCCTAATGAGATGCGATTCTCCAATGGTGTACGAATGGATAAAATGCTCCATCCATCGGCAGCAATAGTACCATCGGTACCAATGGACGGACAGAATCTCCTCTGAACGATGGGATATACTCTAAGTCTCCCTAATGAGATGCGACTCACCAATGGTGCACCAATGGATGAAAACGCTCCGTCTATTGGTACCAATAGTACCATTCGTACCAATAGTACCATTGGTACCAATGGACGGACAGAATCTCCCCTGTACTATGGAAAATACTCTAAGTCTCACTAATAAGATGCGACTCCTCAATGGTGTACCAATGGATAAAACGCTCCGTTCACTGGTACCAATAGCACCATTGATATCAATGGACGGACGGAATCTCCTCTGTACGATGGGAAATACTCTAAGTCTCTACCAATGGACGGACGGAATCTCCTCTGTACGATGGGAAATACTCTAAGTCTCCCTAATGAGATGCGACTCACCAATGGTGTACCAATGGATACAACGCTTCGTCCATTGGTACCACTGATACTCTAAGTCTCCCTAATGAGATGCGACTCACCAATGGTGTACCAATGGATAAAACGCTCCGTCCATTGGTACCAATGGACAAACAGAATCTCCTCTGTACGATAGGAAATACTCTAAGTCTCCCTAATGAGATGCGACTCACCAGTGGTGTACCAATAGATAAAACGCTCCGTCCATCGGTACCAATAGTACATTCGTACCAATGAATGCCGCTACAAGACGAGTTTCACCAATTGGTACTAATGGATGGACAATTCAGTCCATTGGAGTCTGTTTGTGTGTATTGGACAACCCTCTCATAAAACATATAAGGTATGGCTTTTAATTCTTAAGAAGAGACTTAACTGTAATCATCATTCGTGTATAATTTAATGTTTCCTTTGCGGAACGCTCCATAAATTGTCTGTTTACAAATGTGTGCTCTCGCATAAAGCTTTATTAATAAGCTTACATGTAAGCTAAATATATACGCGCGATAGACCTTGCTACTCTAAACACAACTTGAGCTTTATAGAGCAGAATAGAATACAACATACCCTGAGGACACTCAGGTATTTGCCTTTCGCAGAATAATAATAATATCATTGCCGTATCAATCGTCATAACATTAATGCTTCGATCTACAACGCGTTCGGACACATCGATATTATTTAACCCTATTCAGATTGGGAGGGGGGGGGGGGGGCTTTTCGAACCCACCCCCCCCCCCTTCCAGTAAAATTGTGATAACTCTTACACCGAAATAGCTATGAGGCTGAAATTTTCTGACTTTTCCTAAAATTTATCTAGGGACGTTTTGGTATCCATAACATGTCAGTGTAATTAACCATGTTGCCATGGCAACCGCTTTTTGACACATAGGTTTTCAAAATATTAAAATATGGTGAATTTTTTTTTTATTTTAAGATCTTGTTCTTTGACTTATAGTGCATTTTCGTGTTAGAATAGTTTTTCTTGGGACTAGTTTTTGAAAAACATGATCCTTTTCTCTTTTAGATATTTTTTTTAAATTTTAATTTAAACAAAAAAAAAGAAGAAAATCCAAGATGGCGGATCCAAGATGGCGGACAATAATTTCAAAATTATAGTTTTATCGCCTTTTTTTGCTTTTTCTCGCTTTACAAGTGTGTCCTTGTTTGTATTTATTATATTTTAATATTAAAGAGATGATTTTACAGTTATATTTGATATTTTAAGTATCTGGATGGAAAAATATCAAAGAAACGTCGGAAAACAAAAATGACGTCAATGTGACGTCATAATTGGGTGTGGCAGGTCAAAACTGGGTGCGAGGTTTCCTTGTTTGGAGATAAACATTGTGTGAAAATTTCATAGTCCTAGCCTTACTGGTTCCAGAGATAGAAAGGGGGTCCGAGGAGCCCCCCGCCAGTCACAGATTGCCTAAAAAAGCCCAGTCTGAATAGGGTTAAACTGAATCCGGCAGTGTTAATCGAGGAATTTGATTTGACTGCGAGCTACTGTGTTAATACCTTTTCAGAAAATGAATATGTCGAGATAAATGCCGTGAAAATAAAATGTATTTTGATGCGCCATTCGATATCGTCTTGTTATTCAATTCCCGGTCCACAAGTCGGCGTTCGGCTTCACGTGTCAGGTTGACAATTAACTTCGGCCTCCATATACATGTACTGTCATGATGATAAACAAGGAACTGTATTTGCAAACACCATAATAACGAATAGAAGCACCGGATCCTGTAGTAAAGGATCGAATCGGCTATAAAATAATAAAACGATTTGATAAAATATATAGCAAGGCTGATTCACTTCATGGAAACGACTATATTTGTAAAATATCCAATATTTCGAAAGGCAAAGCCGTTCTTCTTTAGGGCTTTACATATAATATTACCATGAAGAAGAAAGGCTGTACCTTTCGAAATATTGGATATTTTACAAATATAAACATAAATATCAATCGTCATTCGTTACAGGGGCGGATCTAGGATTTTTTTTTTTTATGGAGGAGGGGGGGGGGGGTGCTACTGCTACGGGTATATGTTGCAATTGAAAAGAAAACCGATGTAGCTCTTATTTTTTTGGGTTCTGTGCGTTTGTTACAAATACGTTTAAAACAGTTTTACTGACTTATGGAGGGGGAGGTGACTTTAAATAAATTTTGTGTACATACATGTAACAAAGTGTTTTTCTCTCAAAATACTAAGAAAATAGTCTGTTTAAAGTCTGTTTGGAAACAGCTCCTGGTTTAAGTATTTTAAAATCGCCTTTCAAATAGCTCTGACTTATGAATTCAACTTCAAACATGTTTTAAATAGACCATTTATGAACTATTTAAAAGCGTAGTAATGCATGTCCGTTTCAAATAGTATTTAAACATCGTATTTAAAACGTATTTTTAATTTTTACTTCTAACAAATACATTATAAATCGACAACATTTTATGATTCTTTTCCAAACAGTGTTCAAATAGTCGATTTGAAACAATTTAGAGTAATACTTCGGCAGTCATGTTTCACAATAGTGTTCAAATACTCTATTTGAAATGTAGTTTTGGCGACAAATAGATTACAAATACATGGAAAAACATATCGGGTATATTAAATAGCATTAAAATATACCTAAAATACGTTTCAAACTCTTTCCACTATTTTACAATTTTTATTAAAATATAATAAAAATACACTGTGATGAGCTAAAAATATAGTAAAATCGTTCAAATACATTTAAAGTACCTTAAAATCACTTTTAAAATACACTTGGTTTGGTAAGGGAACGAAAAGGGACTGAGAGATATGGTAAAAAAACCTATCGAAAAAAAGCCGGAGCTAAAGATGAAGAGAGCAGCAATGTACCGTGAAAGAAGTTATTTTAAAAAATCACCAAGAAGTGACCATTTTTTTTGTAGAAAAAACGCTACCTTGTTTTGTTTCTATATCATATATAGATTTCGCTTGTCGGAGAAAACTCGTCATACGAGGTAAAAGCTCTTTTGATTTGCAGAGCCAGATATAGTGTCTAACTAGAAGGAAACAAAGATTGATTTGTCTCTGGTGTTTTGAAGAATCTGGTCTCAGCCCCAATCCTGTAACTACGACCAGTATAGTGTAATCTCTTACTACTTTCTTTACTGTTTTAATTTATTTTAATCTATTATTTATTGTAATCTAAACTACTGTAACCTGAACCCTCGTAATAAGCCTAACTTAAATATACCTAACCGCCTCGACTAGTTTTTCAACTATTTGTGGGTAGGTACTATTTAAATCGTTAGTATTTGTTATTTAATAAAGTGTTGTTGTTGTTGTAAAAAAGTGCAACAGTGTTTTCTATATAGTAGTTTTCGGGGAATAATTTTATAACGTTTTAACCTTGTTGTTATGCTTTTCCAAAAAAATGGTTGTTTTATAACAAAGCCAAAAAAGATGAACAAGTGTTTCGGTTTCTGCTTTACAGAATGAGCATCGTGGATCATCTTTTATACAGATTTTTATCAGGAAGTCGTTGTTGGAATTCGTCTGTGCAGGAGTTTGAATTGAAATTCTATGTATCTAACATTTTTTTGTACATTTGGAGGCCAATAAATAGGTAGCATCCCACTGGTAATTATCATTGCTTCTTACATTGCAATCTTTAAGCCATTTTTGCTGGCTTTGGATGGAGCGGATCATTTCATTGTAATAGGTTTGTTATACACAAATCTACTTGCATTTGACGATTTTAGCAACTTTGTCGAAAGGCTTTCATATTCAGGGTCGTTGTTAAGTTGGGAATTAAGGCTGTATTTTTTCCGGAGAGTGTTTAGTGCAGAAACTATTACATAGTAGGCTAGGCTAAAGGTCTTACATTTAGATTATACATGTATTTTGTCTTGACTTCAGATAAAGTAAGGAAGTTATTGTTGCAATCTTAAGTGTTTGACCTTTCTTATACCTTTCAGTTGTGCCATAAGCTTAACTCTTGAAACTGGCTTTCGGAAGTTACGCACTCTTCAAAATTGATTTCTGACCAGATTTAGGGGATTTCTTTAAAAAAAAAAAAACTCTCCGACATCTTAAAAATCTTGTCTGTGTCTTCTTTGCTGAGATTGCCTTCGAAAGGTAAACAGTTGCCAACTTTTCAAGTTCCAGGTCAAAGAAAAGTTACCATTTCTCTTTGTTTTCTACATCCAAGTATGTCTTAATCTACGTGGCCTTGAGCGATTTATTAAAAGACTGAACGTTAATCATTTTGAGATCCCCCGTCTGAATAGTTATTAATCAGTATGTTTCGTTTGATTTTGTCTCCTTTTCCATTCCAAATAAATTTATAAAAAAAGTTTGTTTACCTCCTCAGTAATATGATCATTTGTACACAAAGGTGTCAGAATGTAGACGAGTTGGGAAACGACTAAGCTTTTCAAACTGTTATTTTTCCAATAAGTGTTAGTCTACGGAATTTCCAGCAGCTCAGTATATTCTGAACTTTTTTCTAGTTTTTCCTTATAATTTAAGCTTACTGTTATTATGATCTAAAGAAAGCCACACGCCTAGAGTTTTAACTTTGGTTGTTTGCCATTTAAAGTTGCGTTCCGGAAGTAGAACTTCATCTTTTCTGCTATTTTTTTTCCATTCCATAGTGCTTCTGTTTTCTTGTTATTGTGTCTGAGACCAGAAACTTCACTGAAATCACCTAGTAAGTCTATAGAGGCCGTTAGAGATTCTTTTGATCCATCTAATATTTTATTAGGGTCATATCATCTGCATATTGAATAAACTTAATTTCTTGTTGGTTCACATGGATGCCTTTAATGTCTTTGTTCTTCCTGATTGCTTTGGCTACAATTTCAACTGAGAGGACGAACGGGCACGGTGATAAGGGGCAGCCTTGCCTAACTCCTCTTTTGATATTAAAAAAAGTTGCTTGCCCAGCCGTTATTTAAAACACAACTTTCTGTATTGCTGTAAAAGCATTTTACCCACTTTATAATACTCCGACCAAAACCGAAATATTGAAGAGTTTTTAACATAAAAGGCCATTCTAGCGTATCGAATGCTTTTTCAAAGTCTAAAACTAAAAGTGAACCGTGGATGTTTCTCTCTTTAGCAAAACAGATAACGCTATCAATTAGTCGGATGTTTTCACCTATAAATCTCCCTTATAAAACTGAAACCAGTCTGATTGCTGTTAACTATATTTTAGGGAGAACAGCTTTCAAGCGGTTTGCTATTGACTTTGCTGCTATTTTGTGGACGCAATTTAGAAGAGTTAAGGGTCTCCAGTTTTTAATGTAGTATGGTTCTGCGTCTTTCTTGGGAATGAGTTTGATTATTCCTCTTCTCTGTGTGATTGATAACTTACCTGTTTCGTATGAATAGTTGAGTGCCTTAATCAATGTAACGGATATATCATTCCAGAATATTTTGTAAAATTCGGCTGGAATCGGACCCCTTATTTTTTTTTCTCCTTCGTTGTACCATTTGGTTTTTGATCTCAGTATTGCTCCTTTGGTTCGGAATTCAATTATTTTCTCTAGCTGCCTTCTTTGTTCATTAAGTTGTTCTATGAGATCTGAATGTTGCGTTCCGCAGGAACTATTGTTATCAATCTCCTTTTCCAATCTGGAAATTGATCGTTCTAATTCCGCTTCTCGTTGTTTTGTATTTTTCTTTTTAGCCGCGGCATATTCGAGGGATTTCTCTCATATTTTAAGCTTAATCATATCCCAAAGACGTGTGGGGTTGACCGAGTCGTCTTCCTTGTATTTATCATCCGTCTCTTGAATTACTGTTTTCATTACTGTTTCGCTTAAAAAAGACGATTTAATTTCCAGAAGCCTGGTCCCCTAGGGTTTGAGTGTACCGATAAATGTAACGTGATCATTGAGTGGTCGGTTTTGTAGCCTGGAAGAATATCAGCGAGAGTAGTATTTCCTATTATATGTTGGTTTTCTAAGAAGAAATCGAGTCAACAGGGAATTTTTGGTTGCCGCTGCCCCCATGTTATATCGCCAAATGCCATCAAATATGCAACTAAACTGGATAAAAAGATTCTATATAAAGAGCCAAACAGAAGCAGTAGTTACGTTAGGAGCCGGAAAACGTACATGATTACAAGCCAGGATGGAAGTGGTTACAGTTCATCAACTTTGATTTCGGGATAGGCGGTGATCATAAGAAACCAAAATTTCCATTACAGTGTAATTTTGAGTTTTTTTTTTTTTTTGTCTTTTTAGTTCATATTTCTTTGCGTTCATCACTTTTGGCGATTTCTACTTTGTATCTAAAGACAATAAAGCGAGCTAAAACCAAGCTCCTGGCCATAATCATGAAACCACGTTCTTAATCCGCAGTTTCTTTTATGATTTTATTTACGGTATACTAATACAGAATGTAGAAAATTATAATACAAATCTTAGACTGAAGATGGACGACTGCACAGTTCCAAACTACCACAACTCATGCAGTAGAGATATGAGGATACGAAAAGGCGTCTTTGGAACTTGGTCCTCATTTTATTCTGTAAACACGTGATAGAAACCAATTTGTTTTGTATATAACAAATGTGTTCTGTGCTATGGTTGCTTTAACTAACTCGTCACACTGCCCAATAAGAAGCTGGTTTTCTCTACAAATCAGTACTGCACAGCGTAGAAGGATTCTTTTACATTCTGAGAATGTCAATTTCAGAGTATTTTGTAAATTAACGTCCTCTCGGTAGATGCAATAATAAGGATCAATGACATTGGTTTGCTTGGTCGTTAACTCCATCAATAAGAGGCCGAAGGTAAGATCCTTACCCAGGTATCAGTAACGAAGTAAGAGTCGGCCGTGCGATCAACACCAACTCACGTTTTCGGTCCCGGTAGCTATTTTTTAATTGTAGTTTCTAACGAAAGGCGTTGAAGTTTTTAGCCCACAAATCAGGTAAAGTTTTGTAGTAAACGTTATATTTTCTTGCTTAGCTTTCAAAATAAACAAAAGCCTAATCTTCATATTGGTAAACATTCTGCACGTAACACAGTTTTTCGGGTCCGAAATGTTTTCGGGACTTTCGAGAAACGTACGCCAGGTTGGAGTGAAGACAGTGAAAAGTTAAAAATAACTCCTTGGCCAGGGTTATTAATTATAACAGATGGGCTGGGAAACTCTCCAAAAGAACCAATAGGATTGAAACTAAGTATACGACAAAAGAGTTACGTTTTCAATGCTCTTTTATTTAATACCTTAAAATGAAACCCATCAAATGAAGTTCGTAAGATCACCTTAGTTTATCAAACTGTAACAGCAATGTAACAACTGTTACATGTAATTGCTAGTTGCCATTTTGATTAATTTATCACCCCATTTTTATGTTAAACCCTTTTAAAGTTACGATTTCCCCAGAATTTCTTCGTTTGTGTCCAGTAGCCGTGTGCATGGTATGACTGAAACCATTTCCTATAGAAAGAGAAAGGAAACATTCTTAAATTAATTGACCCCTCCGACTTAGGATACAGATTTTACTATGTTGGTAACATTTTTTTTTTTTTTTTTGTGGGCGTTGTTACTGCGCAAGTGAGTGAGTTAGTAAGTTACTTCCAGTTCAAATCACAGGCTTAAAATCACCTGTTTGTGTGGTGTGCTGTTCAACCATAAAGGCCGTATCGGTTTATACAATAAGTCTCACTCAATGGAAAATTACGGCTCTTAAAAGTAATAAAAATAGAATAGAAACTCTCGAAATCACTGCCATGTTGTTTAGCTTTGTTTTTCTGTATTTATTTACTTTGTCTTTCTTTGTTTATTCAGTTTGACGATTTGGACTCACGAAAGCGGTGAATTTTCAAAATAAAGGTCAGACACGCTAAAAAGTAGAAACAGAGAACACTTTTGACCAAGTCAGACCGTTAGTTTGAAAACACGGATTTCGCAAGTCACATATTGCCAAAATAAATTACAAATATGGCCGTTTCACTTGCAGTTGGTGCTTAAGAGAACTACGACTGTATTTAATTCATCAACCTCCCTCCACCCTCCCCCCCCCCCCCAAACCTCCCCCCCCCCACCCCAACCCTTACACTCTCCAACGAGAATGCTATTACACACAGCACCTTTCAATACAGCAATTTCACACAGCTTTTACTGGTTTAATTAACCCCTGGCCACGTTTTAAGAACGCGTAGGTATAACTAACATTTACTAAACCAGTCGCTTGTGATTTAAATCTCCCCAATCTTTCTAAACAACACAGGACGATCTGCTGCAAATATCAAGAGCGAAACATTGATCTCCAAATCGGCCGTCTTAATCTCCACGAATAAACGAACGTTTTTAATTGAACTAATTTATTCATGTTTTACGCGTTACCATGTTTCCACCAATAGCGTAGCTCCACCGTTTGATTATCAACTCAGTTAATAAAAACAATGTTTGGTCGTATAAGTATCTACGATTGTGAGAACATCTCACCTCATTCCAGCTGGTAGACAAAGACGTCCCCGAATTTGCTTCTTCCGTTGGCATGGCCTGTGTTGGCTGTACTAAACTTGCACTCATCGGAGTTACCATAAATGTTGTAGGTATTCTCGGCGTCATCTCCTGACCAGCAATTCGTTTCGTCTGCTCCAAACACCGTGTATCCAAGGGAGGTGGCTTTTGCTTTGCAGTACTCATAAATGGCATCCGGGCCTGACACACTGCTCACGTCGCTGTCAATAACATCCGGAAGGGCCTCGTTAGGAGATTTGTTGCTGTAGCACCCAAGGTATTCCCAAACATCTTATCAAAGGCAAAGAGATTAATTAGGTTTTTTTGCATAACGTCAATATTTGAGGACCTCTTTTAGATATCTTGGGTAGCTGCTTTTGGTGCCATAGAAGGGCTCATTGACATTAATTTGGCGCTACAATAGCTTTCATTCACCGTGGTAAACAATGATACGGGAAATTTGTTATGGAAACAACGAAATGTTGAAGGATAAAGTGCAATACTCCGTGATTGATTGCAAAATGAGCTATCTACGAAACATGCCCGTGCATGCATATATGCATAAAAAGCGACTACAATCAGAGCAATCATAAAGCTCGATGAAATGCTATTCAAGCACTTTATTCGCCGATAGAATGGCATTCCATTATCGTTTTATGTTCACATATTGCCTTTAATTAAGTTTATACATCTTTTAAATGACATTATATATTGATCGATTATTTTATATCACGTCTTAAATGTAAAAAATTTAGACAGTGAACAATTGTAAATGTTTAACCCATCTTAGCATAAGTTATATTTATTTTTACTTATTTAGTGTCCACAATTAGCTAGTAAGCTAAATACCCTGACACTTGAATAAAGTTTATTATTATTATTTGGTTTTTCATTGCTACGCTTTGTTATTGGCTAAAAAAATTCGCGCCACTTTCTCCACCAATCAGAAGTAAAACCAAAACCAATTGTGACTTGCTCGCACGCGTTTTCCCGCGCTTGGCGCCTGCGACATGTATTTGCTTTGAGCTCTGATTGGTTCATTGGATTGTTAACGACTGCTGTGATTGTTCAGAGTAATAACTTTGGTTTTGGTTTTACGACACTCAAATGAATACTGCTCTATAATGCAAACTTATAAAAAACGTTTGAAGGGTGCTCACGGTAAGGTGCGTCGCATTGTAACACTGAATGGTTCCACTTTTCACAAACGAATTGTTTAACACTTTAAGACGGAATCCATTAGGAAATCGAGTAATTTCAGTTTTTAGTGGACAAAAATCTTGTACCAGAATAATTTTAAGCATATGGCATTCATTTTTATATTTTTAAAAGCTGAAGATGTAACTACTTGCCTGTAATAACACCAAGAACAATTTCCAATGGGATTTCAAGAAAATTAATTTCAAAGTTCACTGAATTTGTTCAAACACAGGTAAAATTTCATCATCAATTTCTTTTCAACATTATCTTTACGTAATTCATATAGATTTCAAAATGTTTTTTCCACATTTGGTGTTGTTAGAAACGACTTATTTTGATAAGATATTGAAAACAGTCAAACAAAAGTTTGCAGTGCGATGTAATTGATCTTGGTTCAAAGTTTTTGTCCACTTGTTACTCTAACTGCTGGTGGATTCCTTCTTAATTAGTCATCAACTCGTCTAGAATAATGCGTAAAGAGATTCAAATTTGGGCTATAAAAAGAACTAGTATATACTCATTGCTTGATTCTTTCATTAGGTTAATGTATGTTTTAATGTACAGTATCGATACTTACCGTTTTCATTCGTTTTCTTGTAAACAGCCATTGATCGTGACGCTAAATAGCCAAAGGAGCCGACGATATTAGTTTTGCACTGCCCTGATGATCCATAATCGTCATACGTATTTACGGCATCATCACCAGTCCAGCATACGTTATCATCCAGACCGAAAAGAGTGAATCCTTCATTGTTGGCCTTCTCTTTGCAATATAACAATTTTTTTGTTAGTCCAACATAGGCTACCTTCCTCAGGATATCTGGCAAGGCTTTTCCACTGTTATGAAAACATCCTCTGGCATTCCAAGTTTCTGTAAAACAATAAAAAGAATCGTATATGTGAACTGGACACCAAGGGTTTGGTGCAGTGGAACCTCAAATTGAAGGGGACACCCTCGGGACAAGACGAAATGTCCCATTATTTATAGAGGTGTCCCCTTGTGATGGTTTTGCTGGTATTGGTAATAATTAACCACTCGAACACTCTGAACTTGGGATGCAGCCATTTAATTTATCAATTTTGGCATACATGATTCGAATTGCAACTGCAACCTTAGACTGTCTAAATTGTATTTTACAATAACTGTATGAATTCCCGCGCGCTGATTGGCTCATTTCTATGGTCGATGAGAGTATTAGACCATGAAAATGACATAACAGGTAACGCAACGCGGTGAGTTTTGTCAAACTTTTGGCGCTACGGGTTCATCAAACAGTGAAAAATGCACTTAAAACTGGAATTCTTCAATGAAAAGAATGCTCTCTCGTCAGTTAATTTAATTTACAATCAGCTAAACTTGCCTGGAATTAAGTGCGAAGCAAAAAGGACAAACAACTTGTCGTGGTTTCACGAGAAAATCCACGGAATCAGTCGCCGGCGCCCGAAAAAACTAAAACTGAGCCGAAAACAACTTGGAGCAAAGATTCATCTGATTATTCGAAGATATTTCAAATTTGAAAAAGGTTAGCTTTGTAAACTGTGCCTAGTAATTTTATATTTGACTTTGTGTGAGGTTATTGTGCTCTATTTGGCGATTATCGCCGAGCGCGGTTCTCTAAAATTTGCAGAATAACGGCTCTTTGTTTTGCTGTGTTAAAATTTATATTAAAAGATTCTAGCGATGATTTAAGGTAAAATTCGATTTTTGAATATTTCAATGGAATCACTTTTACAATCTAGTTTTAGGCATTTCACAGGGTGCGTGCAGATACAGAAAATGGTTTTACTTTTCCGTAACTTTAAGGCGCTTTTCGCAACATTCTTCTGCTAGACATAAGAATAATACTAACATTTTATTGCTAGTCATAAATGTCTGGAAATAAGGGTTACCACTCGCTCAAGGCAACGATTTACGATATTACCGTCTTAAGCGTGGAAATTTTGTTTTTAATACAGCCCTATAACGTGATAACAGGCATTTTGACCCCGTATTTTTATTATATTTTTTGATGTACTAGATGACATAAATAACTGTACAGTACTATTTCTTATCCAGTTGTTGTTACTTTGATTTTCTAATAAAATCAAATAACGATGTGTTTGTGCTTTAAATACCTAATGGGAGGCTACAATAGTAAACTTAACAAATCGACCGCATTTTTCCATGATCTATACTCTCATCGACCATAGAAATGACGTCATAAAAAGTTCAAAACTCAAGTGGAACCACGAGCCGTTAGGCGAGTGGTTTCATTGCCAAGTTTTGAACATTTTATGGCGTCATTTCTATGGTCGATGAGAGTATAGACCATGGAAAAATGCGGTCGATTTGTTTTTTACAATAACAAACTTGAATAACTGCGAGCGCCGAGCGAACGAGTTTGCGGGAATCATTTTAGAAAATCAAGATAAACAACCTAACACTGACAAACTGCTGCAAAATGTTTTTGCGTGGGATATAATTAAGCTTAAAGCCTTAACTTTTTATGTGAATAAATTATTTAACGAAAAAGGCTCACAAAAAAATTCCCTATAAACAATTCTTCAAACTTGATGTATCTCACCATGATCATATATTTATTTAGCGAATTGACTCCTCAAAGGAACCCTCTTGGTTCAAAATGCGCTTGCGCTCATGCACGTGCAAATGACGCAAGGTATTATGCTCTAAGTGATGCGCGATGCAATACTAGGGAGTCAACTTAAAGAGCAATTTACACAAGAAACATTTTTGTTCTTACTTGGGCATTCATCGGTGTTACATGCTGCAGTAGAAGAAGCAGGTCCCAAGCTACTGCAATCGTTGCCATCGTTTTGTGGTGGTGGATTGGTGCACGTTCTGGTTCTTGTCTTTGACCCTCCTCCACACGTCTTTGAACAAGGTCCGTACTGTCCCCATTCAGAGTAACCGCCGTTTACTGAGAGAAACAAGTTGAGAAAATGTTAGTTACTCTTGCAGTGGAAGTTACTCGCTCGTTTCTCTTTAAGTGACGAGAAAGATACGCTTTGAACACACATATCGCTCATAAAATGCCGATGAAACGGAGTTGAAAAAAATGTCTATTGTTGTTAAACTCACTTGGGCATGGGTCAATGTTGCATTCTGTTGTAGACGAAGCGGGTCCCAGTCCACTGCAGTCCTGTCCTCCATTACCTGGTGGTGGATTGGTGCAAGTTCTGGTTCTCGTTTTTATCCCACCTCCACAAGTCTGTGTACAAGGTCCGTAAGATCCCCAAGCAGAGTAACCACCATTCACTACATAAATACCAAGACATTATAACAGTTGTGTAATACAACTGGGCTTGTTCTTGTCATATTTTAGTCTTTTTAGCCATTGGTAAAACAATTATAACTTCCGAGTGAAAATAATTAGCACCCTGACACAAGGTTCTGAGGAATCAATTGTTCATCATAAGTCACGCGATCGTCCCTAAAATATTTGTCTCGGCAGTGTTTTTCCTAGCGCGTAGTCAAATCAGTCTTGATCATACTCGTTATTTTAAGCATCAGTTTTGCGTGAGTTATCACAAAAGAAAACATTCTCTACAAAACTACTGCAGAAATGATATGCGATCGCCAGTTTAATAGTGACAAAAAAAAACATAAAGAGGCACAAATAGACGTATTCCCTTCCAGTGAATATATTTTAAAATGATAAATATTGTTCTCTTTATACTTGAAATCTACTTTCTTCTCTTATAATTAAAGTATTTGTTGTTTATTTCATTAGTTGTCTATTTTTTTTTACTTGTTTACCTGGACAATCACCACTGTTACACTGCTGTGTCTCACTGTTTGGACCCAAGCCTGAGCAGTCCGCTCCTCCAGAACCCGGGGGAGGATTGGTGCAGGTACGGCTCCGCGAACGTGAACCAATTCCACAGCTTGAAGAACACTCGGACCAAGTACTCCACTCAGAGTAGCCCCCATTCACTTTAAAAATAATGTAATAGGCTTTTATACTGTATTTTTTGATGAAAATGATTTTTTTTTTCTGAAAGTTTTACTTCGTTTGGGTTTCGTCAGGAGTGGTTTGGTCGGATAGCTAGTTGGGTCGGTTGGTCGGTTTCGTTTGATTGACTTCAGTTGGTTGAGTTTGGTCAGTATTAGATTGGTTGGATAGTTAGTTAGGTAGGCTAGTTTTGTTTGATTGACTTGATGGCGTGCGTTAGTTGGATTGGTTGGGTTTGGTCAGGAGTGGTTTGGTTGGATTGATTTAGGGCCGGTGTTTTAAAGGAAGTTAAGATGGTGTTTAACAAACCGCGGTCTAACCCCATTTCAATCTGGCCAACCCTAATATTTCAACGCTATTTACTGTAACCAATGTCAAGTAGGCATATAGCACACAGACTAGAAAAACATTTATTTTCTGAAATAACCAACTTATAAACATATATGGAGGTCCATTAATTTTCTAAAACCGCAGTCTAAGTTAGGCTTTGTTTAAATAACCGGCCCTTAATTTTCAGTGGAGTTGGTTGGGTTAGTTGACTTGATGGGGCTGGGTTAGGTTGTTTGGGTTTGGTCACGAGAGGTTGGTTTGGTTGGATGGCTAGTGGAGCTGGTTGCTTTGGTTTAGTTGACATGATTGGTTGGGTTGGTTTGGTTAGCTGATTGGTTGGTTGGTTGGTTGGTTGGTTGGTTGAGTTTGGTAAGGAGAGATTGGGTTGTTTGGTTGGATGGTTAGAGTAGTTGTTGGCTTTCTTTTATTTATTTTGATTGTTTGGCTAAGTTGGGTCTGTTTAAATAAATAAATAAATAAATATAAATAAATAATGGCTTAATATCAGCGTTTCCACAAAGATGGCTCTTCATCTGGTATAAACTACAATAATATTTAAAATATTGTCTGTTTGGAGGTTGGGTTTCTTTGGTTGGATGGTTAGTGGAGTTGGTTGCTTTGGCTTAGTTGACTTGATTGGCTGGCTAGGTTAAGTTGGTTGGGTTAGTAAATTACTTGGTTTCTTGGTTTGTTTCGATTGTCAGTGGAGCTGGTTAAATTGAGTTGGTTTAGTTGACTTGATTGGCTGGGTATACGTAGGCTGGCTTGGTTGGGTTAGTAGATTAGTTTGGTTTGTTGGTTTGGTCAGGAGAGGTTTTGTTGGTTTGGTTACATGGACAGTGGAGTTGGGTTTCTTGGTTTTGTTGAGTTCATAGGTTGGGTAGGTGGGTTAGTTGGGTTGGTTAGTTAGTTAATTTGTTGGTTGGTTGAGTTTCGACAAGAAAGGTTTGTTTGGTTTAGTTAGATGGTGAGTTAAGCTGGTTAGTTGGATTGTCTAGTTAGAACCTTTGAAAATAAACTCTCTTACTCGTTTCGCAGCCGTAGAATTCCACACGTAAAGCTTCGTAAAGATACCAAGACTCAGGGATGATTCGTATGTACCTTGCACTTATTGCTGGGATCAGCTCATGACTGACGATGTTCATTCGGTCTGAGTTTGCGGTAAAAGTCTTTAACAGAAATGTAATAAATCAACATAATAATAGTCGTATTGACCTTCCGGGGAAAAACAGGGATAAAGGTGAATACACGGACACGCAAAGTAATAACTAGTAAGTAATTCCTCGAATAATAGAGTCCCTCGATTAATCGCTCCCTCTAAAAATCGCGTCATTTTGTTGGAATATTTGAACTAATCGCCTCCTTCAATTAATAGTCCCAAATCTCCTCCCCTTTCTTTCTCATCCTCCCAAGTTAAATTTTAAACTGTTCCACTTCTTGTATAGGAAACAATTGTTACAATTACAGAAAGGTTACAAAAGCACACGTTTCATATAGTTTTCCTATAGTGACGTTCGTGTATTTGACTCTTTCCTTTATTGTTTTGGAGCTCTCTAATTAGCACATTAGCACGTTAGCATTTCCAGGGAGAAACATTTGAAATAATCGCCCCCTCGATCAATCTCCTCCCCTCGAATAATCGTCCACTTTAGGAGCGAAACAAATAATAATCACCCCCGGCTATTATTCGAGGAAATGCAGTAATTTCCAACAATCAAAAAGTTGGTTGACCACCGAGTTTTGTAACGGTTGTTTGACTTAATTTCGAGCTGACTTTCCCCCTTCCATACAGCCTAACTTTGAAAACAAACAAACTTTCGTGCACACATTTTCGACGAAGCCACCGCTTTTTATTGAGTACGATAACTGTTAATCGCTCTTCGAAAAACACTTCTCACTTCCAGCAGTGCTCCGAATTTATTAAACATAGGCACGCATTGCGTGCATGAGCTATTTTGAAAATTCCTTAAATGATATGAAATGGTGTAAGCAACAAAACAGTGGAAGAAAACTAGCACAAATAACCGCCTGCAGATATACGTTTTTCAAATCCTCCGGCCCGCCCCCTACCCCCAAAAACTACCGAGATCACGAACTGCGTCCCGTTTCTCGAACGTCCCGATAACGTTTCGGGCCCGGAAAGCTATCTTATGTGCGCAATGTATTCATTAAAGATTAAAATTTTGTTGATTTTCAAAGCTAAGCAATAAAATTCTAAATTGACAAAACAAATCGAGCTGGTTTGAGGGCTAAAAATGCATCACCATTTTATAGATTCTGATTTGAATATGAGTTACGGGCCCGAAAAGTTGTCGGGACTTTCGAGAAACGGGCCCTCTGGGACCAAAACTCTATTTAGGTGGAGAAATGCAAAGTTTGCTTTTGTATTCTAGCCTAAAGGGTTAGGGTATGAAAATAGGTGGGAAGTTTTGGCTAGCTTTTTCACGGGATCTTCGGAGTTATTTTATGACGAAACTACGGCCCCAGTGAAATGACCAACTTGTCTCTGTAATCAACCAGAAAAGTCCTGCACAGAAATTTGATGCATCCAAATTGAAGGATTATTATTTTGTGAAAATTCTAGTCTTTTTTTAAAAAGTTGCTTTTATTATTCACAAAAGAAACGTGGAAATGGTTCCCTTTGGCCTGGAAGACGCAAACTAATTAAATTAAATTGTTTTTAACTCCAAACCACAAGCTAATGAAATTAGTGACAAAAATTCTTTGAACCACCTGCTTCTGTAATGTCAACCAGAAAAATCTTTAACAGAAACTAAACGCATGTAAAATGAATATTGGTAGTCTCCTTGTAAATTGCAACTAATAGTATTCAAACAACTGTTTTTATTCTCCACAAAAAAGTCGTGCAAATAGAAGCAGAAACTAATTAGATTAAATTGTTTTCAACTCAAAACCACAACCTTGAGGTTAACATTTGGAACCAAACATCTTTTCCTGCAATGTCGACCAGAAAAGTCTTAAATCAGAAACTTAGCGCATCCAAAATGAATTTTGCAACTAATAGTTTTTTTTTTAACGGGCGTTTTTTAACGCACCATAAGAATTAACGTTTTCTCGAAAACATGTTGAATTCCATCACGTACCAGTTTCTATAAGGACAAAGTTCAACATTTGCACGTGCACACAACGTGACTGCTCATACAAAATATAGTCGCTACTCGCTTGTAGTAATCGCTAGGGGCATGCAATTAATAACCTACACATCTACTCACATTAATTCACAGAAAGATAAACGTTTTAAATACTGTAAATTGTATATTAATTGCATTAAGTTTTCTCTGTTGAACTCCATGCATCCCGGACAAGTTTCTATAAGGACAAAGTTCAACATTTTCACGGCCAGACAACGTGACTGACAAAAAAGATACAATTTCAAATAGTAATCGCTCGAAACCCAGGTTTGAAACATACAATTCATGTTCCGCATCACATTATTTGAAATCCGCTTGCCGTTTTTGCAATAAAGCTATACTTTCTTATTTCAGTACAAGCTCACCTATAAACGTAACCGCAGTCCACATTTTTTGGACGTCTCATCTCTCGCAGACCATTGTAGAATTCATGCATAGAGCACATTTTAGGCAGTATTTCCGAATAAATGCCCTTGCCTATTGCCATGTTAGCAAGCCAGTCGGGATTACTGCACAATTCCCAACCAACAAATCTTCAAAACTTTACACTTTTCGTGTTTGAGGCAACAATCGTGAACATCCAAGATGGCTGATTTTCAATTCATGCCAAGTGCCCTTCTTTGACCTTCCGTAATACCATTTTAGAAGCGAGAATTTGATTGGCTGACATAGTACACGGTGTAATTACTAGAGACAATCTGATTGGTGTGACATAACCCAAGACACACACACATACATACATACATACATACATACATACATACATACAAACATACTAACAAACAAACATTACAAACCAACCTTTGCGCCTGCTAATGAGCTATTTATTTCAAAATAGCTCAAAAAATGACAGCAGACTTCTTCCTTTTGTTCACTGCACCGAGTGGGGGCAATTAAAATTGTGTGCTACCCCTCGACTATTATTGAAGGACGTTCGCGCGAAAATCTTCTAACATTGATTTTTTTTATAAAACTTTTGCTACAGCTAGGTTATGAGTTGTTCGTGTCAGAAATGCAAAAAAAATGAGGGGGTCACCGACTTCATTTCCGAGATAAAATATCTGAAAGGCGACCCTAATTTTGAAAAATTGGTATTCTTACGGGATGAGACCCCAATGTTTGTTAGTCTAAAAATATTGCAAATAAATCTCTAAAATGCAACTTTCTTTCCCAAATTTTATGCGAGTAGGTCTGTTCGGCAAATTCATTCAACTGGTGACGTTTTCTAAAGTAATTTAATTTTAAACAACAGCATTTGCAACCTCTGACAGCCGCAAATTGGCAGGATTCGATGTCGCGCGGGTAGAAAAATGGGAAAAAATTAAACTTCCTACATTGATTTTTTTGTTCATTTTTTCACAATCTGTCGAGAAGTGGCAAAGAAAATTATATATCGAAAAAAAATTGGGGGTCACCGACCATTCAAGCGAGTTAAATCTAAGCAAAGTTAACTACGGCTACCAGTCCTTTTATGTGCTTACATTTCTTCTTTTGCGCGCGCGCTCGTGCATGACGTAGCATGGCGACATGAATTGCGTGCGCAGTAAGGATGCGCATAAACAATTAGCGCGAACGTCCTTAACATAGACGAGTTAGGCGTTGCTAGGGGTATTCCAATAGGGATTGCAATACATCCTGGATTTTTCTTTTGGATGAAAACAAAAAAAAAAAAACATGATCTTAATAACAACTCAAGCTTAAGTTAAAACTAAGATATTGCGAAACATCGCAATATCTTTCAAGAGGTATTTTTTTTTCTCTTCCCGGCCCATAAACAGCATAACACTTTCCCGCATTTCTACTTTCCACAAATTATCGAATTATTTTTAAACATGTCGGTCACTCATAATGTAAACATCGACAAAACTGTTTTCTAGGCTAAGAATATGGCTGCTTTTCATCGCTCTCGGCTGCTAGGTGCGTTCGCACACTGATAAACATTTTATTTTTATATTTCCGCTGTTTGTTTGGTGTGTCTTATCAAACGCGTGCCATATTGCACGTTAAGCGTGACATGTAGCACACTCCTTGAGACTGAAAAGCTTTACCAGGCGACACTCTCTGTTTTAAATATGCCTAAATCCCTGTTATGGCATGCGTGCTGGTGCAATCATCTATTTTTTTTCTGTTTTCTCGTGTATGTATTATGAACAGAACTTACTCGAAATCAATTTCGTTTGCTGTTCTTCTTAGTTTTACGATAATCATCTGTGTGTTCTTCACCCGGGGCACATTAAGAGCCATAGCTGCGTTACAACCAGTAGTGCATAGTAAAAATTACTAATATATATTTCTTCGGAAATGGATCAACGGCGACAGATAAGAACTATACCTTTGTATATCCGTCAGGCTGATATTGTTGGAAGTTTGATCCTGAAGAACTGTAACTCAATGTGAAACTCTTAACCCAGTGGTCTGCATTGTAGTACCCCTGCGTTGAAATGCCTGAAACCTGTGTCTCTTTTCCGAAGTCGACTTGAAGCCACTGGTTGTGGTTTTGAACTGCCGGAATCCAAGCTCCTAAACGCCCAGGTTCCCCCTGGTAGTTGAGCCTGGCATTCGGAGGTATAAACGCTGTACTCAGTTGGGAAGAGGCCGTTATCGCAGAATTTGGAATATCTAAGCTTTCCATTCCTAATGGATTCCTGCAACTTGGTACCTCGGGAATTGGAAAACCTGTTAAATGCACAAAGATCGTCAATTTTTTTTATAAGCAAATGACATTTGACAAAAATTTAATATTTTTGCGACGACGCAAGGTTCCTTCGTGTTACGTACGTACAAACGAATATGTTTCGATTACACGCGACAAACACATGAAATTGCCATAAGATTATAAATAAGTCCATGGAAATTTGTTTATGCGAAGAGCTAACTGTTAAAGAAAAAAATTCTCAATGCTATAAAATGGTTACGGCATTAAACTGTAGCCCTACTGCGACCAGTAAGAAACCTGCGAAAAAAGGCAGAAATACACGCTTGAGTTTGCAACTTACAGAGTTCAATTATTCAGCGTGGCAGAAATGCAAGGGTTTGTTGCATGAGACTTTTGTATTATATTTAAGTTATGTTAAGAATGAAGGCATGTTTGATCTAGTCAAATGTTTCTCTTGGTAAACATTTGGTACTATTTGCCACCCTAGGAGAAGTAGGATGTAATACTGAAATAGTACGAGAATTTAGTTTTATCGACTGAGTCGATAAGGTAAATTGACCACCGTAAAAAAATATTCAAAAATGTATGGGATTTACCTAAATTTCATATTATAGCGACGTCGCGAAATGTATGTACTGATTAACGCTCAATAAACGTTAAATTACCTTATGTGTTGTGTGCTGTCGTCCTTTTGCCGTAAAAGTGATATTTTTAGCGATTTTGTAGGATTCTGAGTTCCCCTTTTGACTGTACGTCTAAGAGAAAGACAAGGGTGGAAAGAGATTTATGAACGGCTCCAGCGCCAAGGCGATTTTTCCACATAAAATCGCATCGCTCGGCTTTCAAACCACGCAACAGAAAGGCCGAAAGATTCACGCTTCTTCTCGTACATCTCGATCGAAAATCCGTCCAAAGTCTCCTGAGCTAGCCCTCGAAAAAAATCAAAATCCCACACTTTCCAAGCGGTCGATATGCAGCGTATCAGGAAATGGTTGTGCCAGCCAGAAACCGTCCTGCTGATTTGCCTCTTTCTGATTGGTCACCGTAAAACAATAACCGATTCAAAATTCTTACCGAGGGTGGGGAACCCCGGTACGCATATCGACCGCTTGAAAAGTGTGGGATTTTGATTTTGATTTTGATTTCCTTCGATACGTCGCTATTATATGACATTTAGGTAAATCCCATACATTTGTTATAAAATTAATTACAAACGATCATGTTAGACAAACAGATTGTCTGGGCTCCCTGTGATTGGATTATAGCGGAGCACTTGCCAAGCCGAAGGCCTGGCTGCGCAGCTCCATACTCATAGAACCTATGCCGTGATTTTTCATGGTCATGGCTAGCGGAATGTTTCGCGGGCGCGTGTTTGCCCGCCCGCCCGCCCGCCGTGTTGGAACAACATCCGGGATCTTGAAAGCAAGGCTTTGTTTTCCGCGCGGCCACACAGCCGTGAGCTCGGTAAACACTTAAGTTGTTTTGTTAAGTCTAGCGGAGAATTAAAGTCGTTATTTTCCTGCATTTTTTTGCGGTTTGCTACTCCAGACAGGGATACTAATTAAGGTATACTCAGAAGCTGCTTTAGTGGAAAAAGACGAGCTTTCAGGGATAAAATCTTGCTTCGAGGAACTTCATGTATTACGTTTTTATCAATGCGGGAGATGTTTGTTTTCTACGGATTTCAGCACCAGAAGAGGAGATTTGAATTTCCAAGCAAGCGAGGTAAAGGTAAAACAGATTACAGTTTTCGATGAGAATTTATGTTGATATCAATCTGTGAGTAACTTTTATTAGTGTTATTGTTAGTTTTGGAGAATTGATTTTAAAACGTGCTTAAATTCAGTTGTATCGATCTCTTGAAGTTTGAACTCGATGAGCTATAATTAAATGGTACTCGTTTTGCTTTTAAACGTAAACTAATGGAGATTTGAATAAATTTTTTCGAAAGAAGATTGTGTTGTCCGTTTTTATGTTTGTTCATTCATTAGATAGATTGAAAAGCGATTTTATGTAAACAAAACAAGACTTTGATTTTATAGTACAGTTCTATCTTCACTCGCATCGCCTTACGCAAATATGTTTGTGTATTTTTGCAATTTTTGATTTTCAAATCAGTTTCTCGGACAATTTTTGACAAACATAAACTGTATTTTATTCGGAAACTAGTGGTACTAGTTATTCTAGACAGAGAAAAGTTGTTTTTGTGAACTTTTGTACGGTTTATAAAAATGCACTGTGCAGACGGTCGCGTAATACTGCTTTTGAGAATTGCTAAAATTGATAAAAAAAACCGTTCGTCAATCTTAATTCTTGTGCTTCCATCCTTTCACCTTAGTTAAGTTTCACCTTAGTTAAGTTTCACCTTAGTTAAGCTTGTTCAAAGTGCGACGCTGTTAGGCTTGGGCTATGTATATATATATATATATATATATATATATATATATATATATATATATATATATATATATATATCATGATGATTACATTCAAATGGTTTACCTAAATTCCATTATAAACGACGACAACATACGATACAGGAAAATTCCACAAATGGAAATACTTTTTTACAAATACCTCTAACAATATGAAAAAGGCGGGACAGTAGGCGCGATCGATAGATTTTCGCGCCAAACATTCGTCGTCGTTGTGCAATGTTATGCTTTCACGGTGGGGCCAAACGCACCTTAAAAAGAAAAAATAAGGCCAATTTTGTTTCTTTTGCACATTTCCTCATCAAACTTCGTGCATTCACTTGGGTTGTTGTCCAAATTATTTCAATGGTAAAGATATGTCAACATGTTAAATTCTGACGTCATAATTGATGACATCAGAAAAAACCGTGGTACAAAGTTTCTAATTTCATACCAAGAAATATACTTGTTGGAAATAGCTTGAATAGCGGATTAATATACCGAAAACCGTAACTCGCTGTGACAATTATTTCTCGAGTAATAACAATTTGAAGAAACTTACGTGTCCCCACGGAACCATAATTTCATATAAAATCAACTCCAATCATATGGGGTTTTTTATGCAAAGCTACGAATTTGGTAAAGTCAAGTAAATAGTTTTTAAAAAAATCGTATGATTTTAGATTATTATATTTTTCTCCCCTAAAACTATGATTTAAGCACCGAAATAATTGTGACGTCATAGACATAGGTTTATGGTCTGGTTTTATTCATTTTTTCTTGTTCTACTCATCTAGGACAATTAATCTGTAGCATAACTAGAATTGCTAATAAAATAAAAACACGCAAATTGTGATATTTTTACCTAGGGTGGGGGGCACCCTTAACTGTGGGCAAAGCGGTCTTCAAAATTCAAAATCTCATATCTCAACTAATATTGAATATTATAGTATAATATAATAAAAATGAACTGTGACGTCATAATTTCAAATCCCCTGATCTAATTTGGCGCATATCCTCTGTTTTGTTGTCCAGTTTGGTGACGAATTGGAAATGTTTAATACATTTAAAGTTATGCTTAACCGTATTCAGCCTGGGCTTTTTTTTTGAGTTCCTGAGCCTGGGGGTAGGGGGCACAAATGTGTCCCCCTCGTAACCTTCAAGACAATGAAACCTAGATGGTACATAATACGTCCAAAACTGTCTCCTTTGCGGCCCGCACAATGGAACGACGTCGTCATATGACGTAGTTATTAGATAATTAGTTATACGGCCGCCATCTTGGATCCGCCATCTGGGATTTCTAAATTTTTTTAAAACCTCTTAAAAACCCTCCAAATTGACTCAAAATTAATCAAAACCAATAAATAAACTCTAAATGACGTAAAAATATAAAAGTTATACCAATAAACATTGTTTTCCTTCATTCAAAAGTACAAATATGTAAATTTCAAAAAACATGGCTGTCAAAATCTTGTTGTCATGGAAACATCATCAAGTCACGTGATCAATAAATTGTCATGTGAAATTGTTGCCAGATAAATTTTGGGAAAAATCACAAAGTTTGATGGCGTTTGAATACATATTAAAGAAGTTATGAATGTTAAAAGTTAGCGCGGGCACTTTGTGTCCCCCCCCCCCCCCCCCCCCCCCCCCCATGGTTCTCAATAGTTACAATTATCACTTTAAGCCTTTGGAAAGGTAGATTTAAACGATCCTTTATATAAAAAGAAACGTAGTTCCTAAACATTTGTACCATAAACGGTGGAAAAAGCAGATAGAAAACATATATCCGCGGCATGAAATCATGAAGAAAACAGTTCTTGGACGTATTAAAGCTGTTGTAGCGGTAAACAGTGCACTTATAGAAACAAGGACTTCATAAAAATAATGTGAAAGGATCGAAAAGGCTTTCAGTATACGCCATGGATATATGAACCCTTTGAAAAATGTATTTGAAGACGAAGGAAACAACAGGAAAGCTCATTTGAGGTTGCCGACTACTTCACAAAATGGATGTATATGTAGAAATTAGTTCAAGGATTACCAATTGAGGCCTCTACCAAATTCAAGAGCCGAAAAACAATTTTCGTTACAGGTTTCAACAAATTTTACAGCGAAGCAAACTCAAACGCATTGTAGATATTCTTTACCATGTGGCGAATTTTGGCGCGAATACGGATGCGGCCGCACGCGTTTTTTTTCCATTTTTTTCTGGTCTTAACGTTAACATTGGTATATTTTAATAACTTTCCATGTGTGAAATTTTCTTGTCTCTTATGTTGCAGTTTTTAATGGAATTTATGTAAAGCATTTAAAAGTTATTGACATTTAACCCATTTGTTTTAAAATCCAGTGTAGTATATAGTAATAGTATCACATGTAGTACATAGTAATAGTACCACTATTAGGCAATTTATGCACTGTACGCATAGGATAAAAGTGATATAGGGTACAGGATGTGTTAAATTGTCTGTTTCTTCTTGTTTGGGCTGGATTTTACCTTATGTTGTTTTGTGTTTTTGGAATCCAAATAAATTTACGGTGGCCCACAAGTGCACGGCAAGAGCAAAAGGCTCACGGCAAAAGCAAAAGGCTCACGGCAAAAGCAAAAAGCTCACGGCAAAAGCAAAAGGCTCACGGCAAAAGAAAAAAGCTCACGGCAAAAGCAAAAAGCTCATGGCAGGAGCAAAAAGCTCCAGGCAAGAGTGAAATCTTAAGAAGACTAGGAACTGCGTCGAGATAGCAGTTTAAAAAAAACATATATTTTTTTTCTTCTTTTTTGTTTCTCTCTATGCTTTTTTATCATAATTCTGGTTGTCTAAATGTTCTCACAGTGGTAAACAGCCCGAAAAAAGACACATATGAGATATGAAAGACAACTGAAGCTTATTTTTATATTCGCACCCGTACGTGGACTTTTTGGACAATCTGCTATTCATACGGTAGTCTAGAATTTTCGTAGAATTTTCATGTAATCTGACGTATTCTTGCCGAACCGAAATATGATGTCTTTGTTAAGATGCATTAAGCGATTCCAGTGAGCGTTGTTTATTTGATTCAGACTAATTTGCCCAGTCTGTGTACACTACGCAAACGACTCATTTCTCGCCACTGAGAATTTGTTTACCGAACTCACAGTAAATGTCACGCAACCTCTCGTTCAAAGACCATAAATACAACACTACATTTTTTTTCTGGACTGTTTACCACTGTGAGGCCATTTAGACAACATAATTATGATAAAAAAGCATAGAGAAAAAAAATTCTATCCCGATATAGTTCCCAGTCTACTTAAGATTTCACTCTTACCGTGAGCTTTTTGCTGTTGCCGTGAGCTTTTTGCTTTTGCCGTGAGATTTTTGCTTTTGCCGTGAGCCTTTTGGTTTTACTGTGAACCTTTTGCTTTTGCCGTGAGCTTTTTGCTTTTGCCGTGAGCCTTTTGCTTTTGCCGTGAGCCGCTGTGAGCCTTTTGCTTATGCCGTGCACTTGTGGGCCACCGTAATAAAAATATTTTGTCCACTGAATAAAAAAAACAATCACCAATAAATAAAGTGACAATATCTTACCTGATAAACAACCATAGAAGTCAGCCCGCAATGAAGTCCAACCGTAGTAATCCGTTGGGTGGATTCGGATGTATTGGCAAATAATGGGATTTGCTAGCCTGTGACTCACAACTGTGAATCGATCAGTGTTACCATCGAAAATCTTCAAATGATGAAAAAAAAAAAAAAAAACATTGTTTTGTGGACGTAATAAACAGTTACAGGTAGTGCATAACATGTTGTCACATGCAATTTCACGTCACTGCGTATATGTATAGGTAATAGGATGAGTTGTAGTGATATTTGGTAATAATACCGCAAGTAATATTTCAAAATTGTCCAAAATATCACGAGCCGCTTCGGCGAGTGATATTTTGGACAATTTTGAAATATTACGAGCGTTATTAGTATCAAAATATCACGTACAACTCATCCAACTCATTTATTTCGTTACGGTCAAATGAGCACCGCGCCATAGTGGGAACATTTCACATTGAATGAATGACAGCGCTCCACGGTTGCGCACTGTTCTTGTCAAAAACAGAGCTGAATTTAGTTTGCCGTGGGAAAGAAGTTGAAAGTCGTCTCTAAAAGTTTTTACAGCCTTTCTACTGCCAAAAATGAACCGTAATACATGTGAATCGGCGTGTCAAAACGGAGAATCAAAGAAAGGGCTGAAACTTATATAGCTTATTTCACTTCGTATATTATATATATATATATATATATATATATATATATATATATATATATATATATATATATATATATAACCTCCTTTTTAAATTACGCTAAATTATGCACAAAGTATTGTTATCTTCCTGGATGGAAAGAAGAGCCTTCGATATATTTTGACTATATATTTTGACACTGGTTTTCAAAAACATAGCTACTTGAGAAATATATATGTATGTATGTGTATATATATATATATATATATATATATATATATATATATATATATATATATATAATCAGGGAAAACGGTGACGTCTTCATCGGCTATTGAGAGTGCTCAACTGGATAAACCGGAGCAATATAAAAGTATACGAAGAAGTTAAGATTGTAAAAACATTTTATCTGCTACTCGGAGTTTCACGTGTTGCAAGCAACACGATCATCAGGCAACTGCCAAAAATTCAAAAAAATACAAAAATAGAAATTCAACGGGATACAGAACAATACATCGGTTGTGTAACTAAATACGTATATGCGCAACGTTTAAGTGCGTATGTTACAATATAAACAATCAGGTTATGGAGGTGTTCAGTAGAAATTTGTTCGCGTGTCTACATTTTGACATCAATTCGCTCCTCTTATTTAGCGAAGCCATATTGGGTTTGCAGATGATAAAAAATTTTTCCCATAAGCATAAACTGCACTTTTTGCTTACATTTGTATATGCGATGGTTTGTTTGACTTTTCTCCATGTGATGTTGTACTTGATGTTGAAACTAAGCTAAGCTAACTAAGCTACAGCTGCATGAGTAATGTCAAGACCATCATTACCAACCACAACAAAGCAGTAGTACGCAAATCAAAGCCATTTAGTCCATTTGAAGTCCAAAAGTCAAATTGCAAGTGCCGCAACAAATCCACGTGTCCCATGAATGGTAATTGTGAAGATACAAGTATCATATATCAAGCAGTGGTATCTACATCGAACACAAAAGAAACATATATCGGACTGTGTGACACTACATTTAAAGTTAGATATAACAATCATATATGCTCATTCAAACACGATAGATATAGACACGTAACCGAACTCAGTAAATATATATGGAGCCTTAAAGATCAAAACATCAAGTACAACATCACATGGAGAAAAGTCAAACAAACCATCGCATATACAAATGTAAGCAAAAAGTGCAGTTTATGCTTATGGGAAAAATTTTTTTATCATCTGCAAACCCAATATGGCTTCGCTAAATAAGAGGAGCGAATTGATGTCAAAATGTAGACACGCGAACAAATTTCTACTGAACACCTCCATAACCTGATTGTTTATATTGTAACATACGCACTTAAATGTTGCGCATATACGTATTTAGTTACACAACCGATGTATTGTTCTGTATCCCGTTGAATTTCTATTTTTGTATTTTTTTGAATTTTTGGCAGTTGCCTGATGATCGTGTTGCTTGCAACACGTGAAACATCGAGTAGCAGATAAAATGTTTTTACAATCTTAACTTCTTCGTATACTTTTATATATATATATATATATATATATATATATATATATATATATATATATATATATATATATATATATATACGCAAGTCTGGATTAATTAGTGGTGTAAAGCTCCTTTTTAAATTATGCTAAATTATGCACAAAGTATTGTTATCTTCCTGGATGGAAAGAAGAGCCTTCGATATATTTTGACTGCGTATTCTATCAGAAAACCAATTCTCAGTGTAAAGAGTTGTGTACTCACGGCTCTCTCATAATCTGCTATTATGTAATAAACGAAGGACAAACCGCTAAAAGAACGACGTTTTATGTAGTTTCAAAACAGAACAGTGAAAACGCCCGAACAACGGTTTTACTCTCTCTCTCTCTCTCTCTCTCTCTCTCTCTCTCTCTCTCTCTCTCTCTCTCTCTCTCTCTCTCTCTCTCTCTCTCTCTCTCTCTCTCTCTCTCTCTCTCTCTCTCTCTCTCTCTCTCTCTCTGTCTCTCTCTGTCTCTCTCTCTCTCTCTCTCTCTCTCTCTCTCTCTCTCTCTCTCTCTCTCTCTCTCTCTCTCTCTCTCTCTCTCTCTCTCTCTCTCTCTCTCTCTCTCTCTCTCTCTCTCTCTCTCTCTCTCTCTTTCTTTCTCTCTCTCCCGAGAAAAGCGAAAAAAATATTAATATTTCGAATTAAAAGTGAAAAAAATGTTTCATTAGGTTATTTATACCTTCCTCACAACTGTTGTTTTTTTGAAAACGCAAAAATATGGGTCGGTCGGACGACGGTAAACGGAGAAAAAAAGGGGGACAGCCTAAATTCCACTAAAAATGGCGACATAAGAGACAAGAAAATTTTAAAAATAGAAATTTTATTAAAAAAAGCCTCATTGTTTTCATTGTCGGACCATGAAAATTCGGGCAAGTACGCGCGACCGATTGGTTTTCCCGCCAATATATTCATCCTGGTAGTGCAAATATTTACAATTTTTTAATAATCAGTAAAATCGATTCATTTTACCTCGAAAATAATACATGATTCTCAATGGTCACAATTATTACGAAAGGCCTTATAAAAATATAGATTTCAACAAGGATTTCTACAAACAGAAACGTAGTAGTCCATAAACATAGATAAAAGCAGAGAGAAAAAATTATCCTCGACAATAAATCGTGAAGAAACAAGTTCTTGAACTTATTAGCTGTTGTATCGGCAAGCGGAGTACTTGCAGAGTAAAATAATGAGATAAAAATACTGCAAATACGACAGGTAATACATGAACCATTTAAAACAAGTATCGGGGGAAATGAAAAGAAAAGCGACGGCAATGTTCATTTTCGGGAGTGAAATTGCTGCAAGGACACGACCCTTGTGCCATAGCGCCGAATATTTCGCTTGCCGACTGCTTCACAAAATGGATATTAGTGTAGAAATTAGTTCATGGACTATCATTTACCAACTCTATCAAATTAAAGAGCCGAAGAACGATTTTCGTTGCAGGTTCAAATAAATTCTGCAGCAAAGCAAACTCAAGCGCATTGTAGATATTCGCTGCCATAATTTTTGACGCGAAAACAAATACGGTCGCATGCGTTTTTAACCAGTTAATACGCGGAAGCGTAATGAACTGGTTATCGGTAATTAACGGTGGCTAATTCACTCACTTGCTCACTCCTTCTATCAGCTGTAAACTTAGTGATTTCATGCTTAATTGCGAATGCGTTTCGTAACAGGAACAACGTGATCCAGCGATTAACAATAAATAATGTGTTGTAAACGAATATAAACAACAGTAACGCTTAAAGATGTTTCGCATTTGGAGTCTTTAATGCAACATGAAAAGCGATCTAACAGGATTTTTCAACCGAGACAAGCGTTTTGATGCGTACATGTATCTACCTCGAAAAAATAAAATTTAGTCTTAACTAAGCATGTGTTCCACGATGGTCGAGTGGTTTAGTGTCGGAAATGGCAGTCGGGAGGGGCGAGTTCAAGTCAACTTCAGGACTTCTTTCTTTCTTTGTTTCTTTGTTTCTTTCTTTGTTTCTTTCTTTCATTCATTCATTCATTCATTCATTCTTTCTTTCTTTCTTTCTTTCTCTAGGACTGGATATTACTGTTTGTTTTTTTTTTTTGGCGTTCGTCAAAAATCCTTACGTTTAATGTTAAAACAAATATCGAACCGTATCATTTTTCACGGGTTAGCTCTGAGGAGTCTTTGATTCCACTCTTTTTTCTGGTCTTAAGATTAACATTCATGCGTTTTAAGAAGTTTTCACGTGTGAAATTTTCTTGTCTCTTATGTTGCTATTTTTAATGGAATTTAGGTCAAGCGTTTAAAAGTTATAATTATCATTTAACCCAATTCTCACTTGTTCTGTCCAGTGTACTATTTAAGCCATGTAAAACGCTAAATATGTGTTTGATCGGGTCTCCAAAAACCTCTCTCAAAAGCTCCTTGTATTATGAAAATCCTGTTCAAACACTCTTCCTCGTGTTTGGTATATTACATCAAAGCCCGATATTTTAATATGTAGTTTTGCAAAAAAATGAGAAAATTTAATTTTGGATATGTCTTAAAGAGATACAAGCAAGTCGCCATTGGCAGAGTGCTATATAGCTACCGCCGCCCGCATTACCCCACCTCTCCCAAACCCCATGCTACACAAAATGGTGTCACAATAGAATACACAACAAACCTGTTTTTCAAGAAGCAATTATTTTACTTTTATGATATGAATACCTTACGATTATCTCCTTCCATGTAGTCTTTGAAGAAAATTCCGTCGTAAGAATAAGAAACACGATATTCAGTAACCCACTGTAAAGCATCTTGTCTTCCCTGAGTAGCGATTATTGTCACTTTTCTCCAACTTCCAAAGTCCACCTGGAACCAGCTGTCCTTCGCAGTCAGGTAATGAGCACCTGCTGTTGCCCAAGCACCATATCGTAATGGACTTGCTACTTTCTGAAAGTGAAGCCTGCCATTTCCCGGTTTATGGTAGATGTCTACCATACTAGAAGCTGTCACGGCTGAGTCTGGAATGGCATAGCTCTCCATTCCTAATCCCGCCTCGCAAGCTGGGGGTTTCGGAGTGGGAAAACCTGAAAGAGAAATTGATCTTTTTGAGTCTGTTGATTGCCATTTTTTTTACAACGGTTTTTTTCAATCTACCTATACGAGATATATGTTTCCATGTATTGTTCAGACGAAAGGACAGACAAGACAATAAAAGCATCGCAGTTAATAATTTTATCCAGATTAACTCGTTTAAAGGCATTTTGATTTTAAGATGCACACTATTATGGAGTTTTTCAGGTGGGCATAAGAAAATCATTAAATATATCTACAGAGATTTGCTTGCTATTATAGTTTCAGTTATCTGTGAACCTCATGTACTTCTTAAAGAGAAGCACTGCCTTACCGGAAGTACAGCCATACAACTCCATTCTCATCGACATCCATCCATAATACTTAACTGGGTGAACACGGATGAAGCGGGCAAATATTGGTGGGTCAAATGTGTTGTAAACAACAGTATTCATATCGCTATTTCCAGTAAACACCTAAATTCCATAAAAGAAAAAGACATCCTGAGATATGGTCTAAAAGTGCCCATAACCTATTTTTTTTTTTTATTTTATTTTCGTATCTAAATCTACACGTCACGTAATGCACATCTGCGAAAAAATGTTTTGATTTCAGCAAAACGTGAATTTTTTATGAATATTTCAAATCTTCCAAATCCTATTTTTTGTGGTATACCCGTCCCGCTGTTAAGAATGCCAACGGGCTCACATGTTCCTTAATGTACGTCACAGTTCCTTTGTTTGAAGTCACAAGTTCTTTTGTTTGAAGTTATGTGTTCCTTAATCTACGTCACGAATCTTTTGTTAACCGAGAGGGACCGAGAGGAGACTAATGTGAATGGTGGACCAAAATGGCGGCAAATTTCGAAGACCTTAAAAAATCATCAAAAAAAAATCACGTTTTGCTGAAATCAAAAACTTTTTTCGCAGATGTTCATTACGTGACGTGTAGATTTAGATACAAAAATAAAGAAAAAATAGGTTATGGGCACTTTAATGAAGCACTGATAAAATCGTCTAAAATACTTGAAATATAATACGTCTTTTCTTACTGCAATATACTATACTCCTCATAATTTATAGAAAAAGAAAAAGAAAGATAGTTCCTTAACAGTTTCTATTTACACAGAATAGAGAGACAAGTAAAAAGGAAGGATATGGATATTAATAAATATTGTATCACTTATAGTCATTTAATTGAAGAATAACAATTTTGTTTTTAATTATTATTATTAAATACATGTTGCTCTTAAAAACTCACCTTGTCAACGTTAGAATTTGTCTGCTGGAAAAAATGGTAAATGCCTCCATCCAAGCTGTAAGATACTTTGTACTCAGTGACCCATTGAGCTGCTAAATGACGGCCCTGTGTTCCAATCTTTGTCACTTTTTCAATGTCGCTAAGATCCACCTGAATCCACTGTCCTATATCGAGGTATAGAGTGGACCACGCTCCTGTTTGCCCCCCACCTGCCTGGTGATTCAGTCTAGCATTGGTAGCTGCGTGTTGGGCATTATACTGAAAGATAAATTGATTGGTCAACTACAGTTGAATAAACCATTTTTGTGACTCTATCTTTGAACATAAAAAAAAAATGATATTGAACGTTTATTTCATAAAACTCACATAGGAAATTTAGTAAAGAACGCCAAGATGCTTCTGATGGTCTTTCCACAAAATAATATTTTAACCTACCTCTGTGGTCGCCTTTATGTCAGAGTTTGGGATTGTCTTATCTTCCATTCCCAGAGCTGAGTCACAGCCTGAAGATGTAATCATAAGTATAATTATTTGTGGGTGAAGTTTGACGTCTTAGATTCTTTGCATTGATTTAAACATAAGTCGTTTCTTTTTAACGATTTCACTATCGCTGACAGAACTTGGTTCATGTGACCTAATAAATATTGTATTCTTTTTTTTTATTATTTATTATGGCACCGTTTTGTATATTCTTCTATTTTAACTAAAATAAGTCGAGCTAATTTTCAAGAGAATTTGACTGTTGTTTGGTCAAAACTCTATTAACATCAAAGTACAGAGCAAGGCTGAATGATACTACGTAGAACATTTAACGCGACAACAACATGATAGAGCCCAAACTGAAAGCCAAAATGCAGTTTGGGCTCTATCATGTCGTTGTCGCGTTAAATGTTCTACGTAGTATCAGCCTTACCCTATATTTTGATTGTATCTCTATTTTTGGCTGACTAGACCTGTTACAGTTCTTACGTACACCGGCAGCATTTTCGCTCGAGGTCCTTTTCTTCTTATTTATCTATTAAAATCATTGGCAAGCACCTTCAGTCAAGCACAATATTTTCTGTGAATTCTAGAAATTAAAGGAAGATATAAAGTGAATTCTTAAAGGACGAGAAGGAAATTTTCAGACACGAAGGAAGAACTTGAAATATTTATGCTTAACTTTTCAAGTTATAATGCTTTTCCATCCCAGCCATCCGTATCAATAGTGTTAGTGCACTGATACAATTAACTTCGGCTTTGGCAGATAACACAAACTTTGGCCATGATAATTATCGCTATCATGCTCAATCTCATCCAATAATTGTTTCATTATGCATATTCCAGAGCTGCACTTGTAAAGACAAGAGCGCGCACAAAAAAGTGATCAATACACAGCAGTCAACTGCATGCATAAAACTATTGTCTGTAGGTATGACGTCACTTCTACATATATAAAACTCGTAGGTATGACGTAACAGAAACAGCAAGCAATAATTAGCTGCATGCTTATAGCCAATCAAAATCGAGCTAGTGAAGCCAATGTATAATTAACAATTATTGGATGAGGTTGAGCATGATAGCGATAATTATCAAGGCCAAAGTTTGTGTTATCTGCCGAAGCCGAAGGCTGAGGCGGATAACACAAACCGAGGCCTTGATAATTATCGCTATCATGCGAAAACCGAATCCAATAATTGTTTTATTATGCATATTCCTGAGCTGCACTTGTAAAGACAAGAGCGCGCACAAAAAAAGTGATCAATGCACAGCAGTCAACTTGTAAGTAAACAACTTACGTCACTTCTGCATGCATAAAACTATTGTCTGTACGTATGACGTCACTTCTGCATGCATAAAACTATTGTCTGTACGTATGACGTAACAGAAACAGCAAGCAATAATTAGCTGCGTGCTTATAGCCAATCAAAATCGAGCTAGTGACACCAATGTATAATAATAATAATTGTTAACAAAACAAGATAATTATTTGTAAGTGTCCTTTGATACTAATGTCTTGGCTTTTTAAATCGATACCAAACTCTGGTGACTTAGCCCCTTTAAGATGGATCCAGCTACCATTGGAGATCAGATCATTATTTTAACTTAACTAAACCATTAAAATATAAGTATCAATATACATACCCTCCAAGGCATATCCTATAAAATAAAATAAAAATTTGACAATAAATACAATGTTTACTGCTTTCATCCACAAACTGTTTACATAAGATTGTAAAAGGCATCTTCAACGTGACAATGAAAAAATAATTTTCATTTAGAAAGATTTGCAAGGTGCAGAAAAAAGATAAGTTAACATTTATTTAAAATACAATTAACAAAATAAGTTATGATGAAAATTCACGGTTCAAAAATTACTTTGAAAAAATTGTGCAATGTTAGTTATATGGCGATTTTTATTTTTAAATTATACAGATTTTACTTCCGGTAAGTTTATTCCAGCGTAGATCAATTTCCGCTCACTGTCGATTTTTAGGTCCGGAGCCTCAAAGACAACTCGGCTAAGCCTTTTCAAACAAAGACCACACCCAAATAACCTCATAGATAAATATCCTCTCAGAACTTAAGCATCATGAAAGAATGTCGGCCTGCTTTATTCAAATGTAGTATTTTTCACGCTAATATAGAAACACTTTCTCAACAAATGATGAGCGGCTATTACTGTAACAAGTTGGACTCGTAATTTCTTCGTAGAGATAAACAGAAGACGAGAGAGAAGAAGAGATTCCGATTCAAGATGGTGGTTCAACAAGTAACGCTTTATTGAAAACGAGTTGCGACGTAGCACGCCACGAGGCTGTGATGGTGTCACGCAATAACAGTATTGTAACAATTACTATTTCGGTTCGGGCTTAAAAATATTTTTTTTATATATATTCTCTGTTCTGGTTAAAGCCAATTCTTCCTGTCAATTGCAATGTTTCAGAAATCGACGGTAAGTTTTGAATGGTCGTTGTGTTGCTTTTACTGAGCCAGAATACTTGTCAACTCTAGATGATTCAAAAACGCGTTATTTTACTAAAATCCCAGTTCAAATTATAAAACATTTATGGGCGATAATTAAGGAAACCATGTGAATTCGACTGGAAAAATCAAAGAACATTTTGTTTTACAACCAATTGCCAATTCTCCTTAAATATTTTCAGTTACTCCAGCATAAAATAATATGAGGTGAGAAGCGTCTATCCGTTTTTTTTTTTTTTTTTTTTTTTTTTTTTTTTTGGTGGGTTTCCATTGTCGATAATGCACTGAAAATGTAACCCTAACTTTGAGACAGCTGCAAATGTGTTCCGCATTTCAAACAAAGCAAGGTGTGTCGAGACGTATTGCATTGCATTTTCTTCAATCGTTACCTATGATAGTCATTTTATATCAATGAAACTGTTAAAATAAAACATACTTTATCTTTGTAACATAAAACTTTGTGACATTTGTTTCTCAGAAACAGTTACGGTCCAGTAAAAGTAATGTCTTTTAATGCTTATAAAAGTGTTTTTCCCTTTGAATTAGGCTAAACGCGCACATTTCATTTTTGGCAGCAATACTTTGCCCAATGGAATCGTATGAATTGCGTTTTGCCTCGGTACACTTGTGACTTTGCTTTATTTGCGCTTTTGTTTAATTTTTTTTTTTTTTTTTTATCATTTAGACTTACAGTCAAGGGAAATTCAAAGTTACATGTAGTCGACTGTGCAACAATATTTCTTTTCCTCTGATGATCAGTTTTTCTTTAATAGAAAGATCAGCATCTTCGTTGTTCAAATTCCTCGACAAAACGTTCGTTCTTTGCTGCATTTCAATATGTACAATAGTCATAACATGTCATGTTTCTGCTAAGGGAGATCGTGCTATCTATTCTATTCTTTTAATAATTTAACGATATTACTATCTTTACTGTTAGTTGATAAAAAGCGCCTAAACTGTTAACATTTTAGACACCCCAGTCGTGAACCTCTGACTAACTTTAACATAAAATAAAAGATTTCCATCGACTCACCAATCTCTACTGAAAGTTGTAACAGAAGGAAAAGTCGCAACAGACCGTTCATCATGCAACCCGAGACCAAACTGATATCGTTTGTTGACACAATACCTTATTAATACAGACCAATATCCATTTTAACTTGGTCATGCTCTAAAAACTAATTTGTCAAGCTATACACAATGAGGTGTCAAGATGTTTTGTTTGCCTATTCGATTCAGTTAACAAATTCAACATTGTAAGTCAGAAAATACATGCTTAAAATAATATTTCCGTTTTCTTTCCGTTTTATTTATTTTTTTTTTTTGCGAATTAATTATTAGCAAGCATGGTTTTCATCTCGTGAATACACGAGTCGTAATGAAGTTATATTTTTGTTTTGAAATAATACCGAAAATTATTCTGTTTTTCTTTGGGGTTTTCCTCTTCCATCAAACTTTCCTCCTTCACTTCTGAAGATTTTTGCAGCGTTAAAAGTATACACTTACAACAACAAACCTTAATTTATAACAAATCAATAAATATATTTTGGCATTTTACTTCTCACAGGAAGTTTATTATTTTTTTTTTTTTGTAATATAATCATCCTCGAGGCTAACATGACTAAGAAACTAAAATAAGCAGATACCGGAATGGTTAAAATGTATCCAAGGAACAAATTCGTTTCTGAGGTTAACTTCCAGATCGGGCTGCACTTTAACTCGCGGTCATAAGTGTGAATTTATTATTAGCAGTTAGCACGCATGGTTTTGTCGTTTCACTGCAGAACGTTATAGCAGAAATCAAAATAAAAAAAGGTTATATTTTTTAATACCGAAAATTCTTCTGGTTTTTATTGCAATCTTACTTCTCACAGGAAGTATATATTTTTTTAATCATGATATTCATCCTCGAGGCTAATATGACTAAGAAATTAAAATAAGCAAATACCGGAATTGTTAAAATGTATTGTTATCGATCGGCTGTTGTGCTTTAATTTTCAATTGTAGGCAAACATGCTTCAGGAATTTCTATTTCACTATCTCTATTGACGTTATAAAGATGGATTTTGATGTGGATGGCGTCTTTTAGCCTACGGATGTACCAGTGTGGATAACGATCAACACAATTAACCTAGTTTCAAAATAGGAATGTGCCCTGTCTTGTTAGCATGTTCCGAAACCGGGGAGACGAACCAACGTGCCAGCTCGCATTACTTATAAACGGTTACATTTCATAACACAACACTTATAATTTTATAAACGGAAAGACTGCTTCTTTTTTGTTGTCATGTCATATTGTGTCTCACAGCAAGCTAGTCTTACCGTTATGCTATAACTGTGCCGCTTTTACAAGAAATGTAAATGCGTTAATTCATTCGTTAGCATTCCTGAAAACCAGCAACTGGATAAGAACTTCCCGTTGGTAACAATGTTTTCCGTTTTTGTTTATTTTTTTAGGTCAAAATTTGTTCTATTTTCTTACCATAGGTATTGTTATTACTATATTACTAAGAAGTCACAGTGCATTTTCTGTGTGTGAAATTTATTTCCTCTTGTACAGGATGGATAAAATATGAGCGGCAGAACTGTATGGATATTTACAATGGCAAGTCGCAGGAGAACCCGGAGTGGTCAATCGATAAAAACTGATATCGGAAAATCATTCGATAAATCGATATCTATCGATAAATTGATTTTAAACGATATCGACTTTATCGGTCAATCGATAAAGATCGATGCTCACACGCCGACGGAGTGTTAATTTTATCGATTTTATCGGATTCATCGATCGTTATAGAATCGATAAAAATTATCCAGTTTCCGTTGAGGGAGCGTTTGATTGTGACTCTTTAAATGTAGATTTCAAAGGTGGCAATGAAATGATTTGTTGACAAGCACTGCACAAGAGACCAAAGAGACTGAATTATGATTTTCTTCCTGATTTTATTGTTCGATTACAAACGTTTTATTTAATATTTAGATCACGAGTCCGAGGGCGTGTAGATGATTTGTTCATATCTTTAAGCAAAAAATCACGAAAATCTTTCCCTTTAAAGACTGGGTAAAAGAGCAACGAGAGTGCGATTGTGTTACATCAGCAAATAAAACAAAAACAGTGGAATAATCAACCAGGGATCTAAAGCGGATTTCAAATACAACATACGCTGAGTATTACTGAAAGTTTGTAGAAAAGATCATGTAGCAATCTTTATCGATTAACGAACAGGGAAGTTGTTATAAGTGTTTCTGCGAGCTCTTTAATATCTTTTGGTGTTTCCGTTTCGAAAAATGGTACGATAATTCAGTTTCGATAAATTCGATATTTATTGATAAAATCGATAGCCCTAATTCAACAATTGATAATTATCGATTACTCACAACGACATCTTGTATCGATTTTTATCGAATTTCAAAAAAAAATAATCGATTTTTTATCGATTGTTATCGAATGTTATCGATTATCGATAATATCGATTGACTAATAGACCCGGTTGTTCTAATTAGTGCTATGCACCGGATAAATCACTATCCCATCAGGTAACAGAAAGGATTTTGTTATAATTATCCATCGGATAGTGATTTATCCAGTAGATAGCCCTATCCACCTTTTGAACAACTGGGGCCGCCTGCTCTCGGCGAATATTTTGCCTTTCTTGTCAAGACCAATAACGATGATAGCAAGTTTCTTGTTTGTTAATTGATACAAACGTTGTATCTCACAGGAATTCAATGTTTTACTTCATGTTGTAAATGTATAGCCTTTAAAGAAATGCAAATACGCAATCATTAAACCAACTGGTTAAGTACCGTTTTTGATAATGAACGGGTATCTTTCAGCGAATCTTGTCGCCGATCTTTTATTTCGATCACTGAACTTCAGATCGACCACCATATAAAGAGAGATTGTTCGTGTCTGAATGAGTAGTTTTTTAGTAAAAGATTTTGCTATAAAGATTAGCGATAAAAAATCACGACGTTTCGACCTCTCCGAGGTCATTTTCAAGTGGATGTAAAAATACAGAATTAGCATAAATATATTAGAGTATAAAAACATAAGAATGTAGAGAACGCTAAAATGTGGTAAAATATGTAAATATAGGTGATAAAAATTACATAAAAACAATTAAACTAATAAATAAATAAAACAAGCGTTAAAGGACTTCCTAAACAAATAACTTAGCGCGGATTGAGTCGCACTGTTTGTTCAGTGTTGGCTTGAGTTCTTTTAACGCTTGTTTTATTTATTTATTAGTTTAATTTTTTTTATATAATTTTATCACCTATATTTACATATTTTACCACATTTTAGCGTTCTCTACATTCTTATATTTTTATACTGTAATATATTTATGCTAATTCTGTATCTTTACATCCACTTGAAAATGATCTCGGAGAGGTCGAAACGTCGTGATTTTTATCGCTAATCTTTATAGCAAAATTGTTCGTGTCTTTCGTCATTATCCACGAGTTTCAAACGTACAGCTCATTCGGTTTTGTTTACTGACGTTTTTCTTGAAAAAGGAAATGTGATCACTAGAAGTTATAATTGAAACCAACAGCAGAATAAAGCGTTGGCATAATGTAAAATATGAAAACGCATTCAGGTATTCCAGAAAGCTATCAACTAGATAAAAACTTCCCGTTGGTAGCAATGTCTTCTTCTTTGATTTTTTTCGAAATACTGAAGGGGGTATTTTTGGCATTAGGCACATGTGAAGTTCGACGTTTGAACTGGGCCTAAGAAACATTTATGCTACATTTCTAAGTAAAAAAGCTGCAATTTTTCTGAAGCAAACTGCTTACTTATGATCACATATTTAATTTACCACGAAATGAAAATTTTATCTTGACCTTAATGTTGTCACACTTCAAATTGGTATGCTACCGTAAAAAAGAAAAAAAAAGTGTTCTTAAAATGTCTTCTACGTGATTTTCTATAACGATCCTTCAAATCCAATTATTGAAAGAAACATCGTTGCTGTTTTCAGTTTTTTATTGTCTAAGCCGTTGTGTGAATTTATTATTAGCACACATGGTTTTTAACTTGTGAATAAACAAAGCGTAATGAAGTTACATTTTTTGAAATAATACCGAAATTATAATGATTTTCTTTGTTTGTTTGTTTGTTTGTTTGTTTTTTGACTTTTTTTTTTTTGCATTTTACTTCTCACATATCTCAACACATCTAAAAATATCAATTTTATTTTTCTACTGCAAAGAATGATTACATCAATGGCCGTTTTCACACTAGAGACAGACAAATCGTCTGGACGGACAAGTCGTCTCAGATGGACAAGTCGTCTTAGTGTGAAAACGGGACGAACAAAATTTTGGACGTAAAAGTCGTTTGATTTTGTCCGTCGATTTGGCCGTCTATTAAGACGATTTTCCGAGGACGATTTGTTCGTCTAGACGGATAAGTCGTCCAAAGTCCGACTTAAATTTACACCAGACGAACAAATGGTTGTATCTCGGTCCCAATACTCGCTAAGGGGAATGGAACTAGTAAAGGGAGTGATGGTTTATGGGAAAATCAAAATGGCGGATAGAAAGCAAGGTAACCAAGCCTGTTAGTGCCAGGCCCCTTGCTTTCACAATCGTCTGTTTGTTCGTTCATATATGAATTTACGATGACCAACACAAGGTGAGTTGTCCGTCTAGAATTCACATTACACGAACGAATCGTCGGGCGACTTGTCCGTCCAGCCGATTTGTCCGTCGGGCCAATATTTTACGTTTATGTCAAACGAGCTCATCTTCGAATTTTCCACGAAAATCTTCGGACATTTTCGGCAGTCTTCGGAAAACTGTTTAAACTCAAACTCGGAACAAATTCAAACGCCGTTTGTCGACCAAATAAAATCCTTTTGATATGAAAACTTTCTTTGTATTGTACGATTTAAAACAAGCAGTGAGGATTGCGATAAAAGAAAAACATCTATTGCGAAGAATCGGCAATTGACAATGTGAACGATATCCGAGGGTCTGGATGGGGTTAACTGACAACTGACAAATGCCCAAAATTCTAACTGACAACTGACAAATAGCCTAAAATTTAACTGACAGCTGACATTTGTAGAGGGTTTTACTGACAACTGACAAAAGGTCTTAATGTCCTAAATATCCTTCAAACCCCGTTGTAAATAACAATGTTTTACTCTTTTCGTTAAACAAATGCACGTTTTATATAAATCATAGCAGCAGGACGCTTGAATGTCATATTTCGTTAATAATTTACTGACCCATGTACACCAGGGTCATTTCACCTACAATAGGTCACAATAGAGTCCACCTATGACGTCACCTATGATCTCGAATTTACAAACTCACGCTAACCAGTCCCGAGCACGCGTCAGCTTACATGATGGCTGCTAATGCTGGCGTTATTAAAGCGATTGTAAGCTTTTACAGCATTAATTCGGATACGGCATTCGAAAGACATAGAAGCCGTATTCCGATAAATGACTTAAATACGGTACATGCTCTCAAAAAGCACCTTATTCAATTCCTTGGCCTGAAGGAACTAACAATTAAATATGGCCTTGGAGATTTCGATATAAAGCTTTATCGGATGGCACCGAAACCGGGCGGGAAAAGTGATAACTTCGCCATCACAACGGACGACCAGTGGAAGCTGGAGCTTCCAAGTTTGCTGGATGACTCAGGAAGCGAAATGAACAGTATGTATTCTTAGTGCTTGTGTGTTTGCTACATGTATTGGTATAAATATAAGCATGCCAGTTAGTCCGGAAAACCTTCTGGGTACTGCTACGCTTTCAGAATATTTTCGTTGTTGTTTTCACGTAATGCACTATGTAATATTTTTTTTCTTGAAATTATTTATGTTATAATTACAGTAGCCTAGTATTTAACTACATTTTGTAGCTTAATTGGCGGCAGCGGTGCGAACCACCGCGTGTGCTTGCTTCTCAACACCTTTCCTGGAGCGATCGTTACACGTCAGTTTTTAGTGGTGTCGGTTTCTCATATGGAAATTCATGCATTAAAACACCCAGCAAATCAGCTAAAGAACAAAATGTTATAGAAACAAAACACTTTCCCCCTTCAAGTGAAATAAAATATTAATTCATTGATGATTGTATGCCGAGCAAGTCACTGGGTTTATTTCCTGCTAGTCTGTCCACAGAACCTCTATTTTGTCTAGAGTTCGTCGAGATCGCAAGCAAAATAGAAACCGCGGGGGATTTGAAAGCGCGCGAACGCAAGGGGGTGGCCCTGGGGAAAGACAAATATATTCTTTTTTGCGCCCGCTTTCGTGACCACTGTCGCGCTCCGCGTTCGCTCTCGCACGCTCTAAAAAATAACTTTTTGCAAAACATAAACGTCTGTGGACAGACTAATTTCCTACGATTTTGCTCACACAAGGTATTACTAAAAGTTTTACTATACTCATACAAATTACCGGTTCAATTTTCAATCTCAGATATTTTGATTTAACTCAGCTTTTTTTTTCTGGCAGTTCACGTTGTACAGAAGAAAATCAGTTGGGCTAATAAAGATGCAGTTGTAGTAATAGCTGATCAACAGCAAAAGAATCACCCATCAATTCCGCCTGCAGAGAAAAACAACAATACAGAAAGCGAGAAAAAGAAAAGAAAAAGCCGCGAGGAGGCCAAGGAAGACAAGTCTTTGTCAAAAAGGCTCAAAGAAAGTGGCCAAAATGTATCCAGTGATTTGAAACGAAACGAGCGACAGGAACGCGAGTTTCAACAGTTAAATGAAGGTATTGAAAAACTAAATGAGAGTGCCCGTAACCACAAAAATGCTCCTCTATGATTATTGCCAGGACATACACAGGCCGGTCGCATTTCTTGAAGAACAAATAAGAACTTTCGGTGTCAGAAAGTAAGTATAAGTAATCAAATGACGACAAGTGAATTTAGGAAATCAGTAATTTTACGCGCGTTTTGTCAAAATTATAATAATTTCCCGAACCTTTACTCTTAATATCATGGGTGACAAATTAAGCTGACAATCGTGGGTTTTTGGCTTGTTTATTGTATCGAGAAATTTCGCGCCAAACGTTGTCATGGCAATATTGTAAAATTCACATGTGAAATTACAAAATTGTATCATCGGATGCAGACACCCTTCAAATTTCAGCATTAATTTGTAATTTTACATTTGAAATTACAAATTAATGCTGAATTTTCGCGCCAAAATTAAGGAGTAATTTGTCACCCCTAGCAAGATATTATCATGATAACGCACCATCAAGTCTCTTATTACACTTTGTTTGAAATAACCAGTATTTTTATGGGAAATAGAGATATGTCACGGTCATATTATTTCCCTCAGCAACACTAAATTGTTTTTCTTTCTTTCAGAACTTAAAGCGCTGGAAGGTTCAACAGCCCACAATGAAGATTTATTCAAGTGTGGAATTTGCTCAAAGGTTCTACGAGTTGCTGGCACTAATCGCACAACACAAGGGAAGGTGTCCTATTTCAAAACAGGTAGGTTGCAATGTACTTTTTATGATTGTCGCTATTTTCAAATATAAGTACCCATTTCCTCTTTGAAACTTTCTTAAAAATGGATACTCTTCTATTTGTTTACAGCGCATTATGATCGATGTGTAAAAAGACGAGAATCATCTCTCAGAGGTTCCAAGCGCATAGACAACTACTTCAGTTTACCTTCCAACAGTCAGCAACGTGATGATGCGGATGCCGTGATTGTTAATGAGCAAACGGAAGACTTTAAAGGAGTCGATGACGTTATTTCAGACAAGTAAATGATGGAGTGATATATGGTTCTTATATAGGTTATTGTTTCAAGAGAAAATAATTTACCATGCTGCTTATGCTGAGGGTGGCGTTTAAGAGTTTTGAAGGGTGTCTGCATCCGATCATGCAAGTCAGGAAATATGATGTTTTTCTAATAAAACATGCCATTGTTGTGTAATTGAAGTTGTAGTTGTTTGACTACTGATGTAGTTTGGGAATAGCCCTTTAATAATAATCGTCTCCCATTGACATTAATTCCTTGACAAAGTTCATCCACTTAATCGTCTTTTAATAGGGCGAATAATTTATTAGTAAACATTGACATGTCAGTACACTTCCGATGTATCTGACTCGAGACATGTCTTTTCCTCAAAAGTGAAGGCATAGATGCAGATATCGGTGGTGAAGATGATTTGGACGCCAATTGTTTGAACTTCACATCTAGCAAAAGGCAGATATCAGACGATGAAGGGGAAGCCTCCTTATCTTCCGCCCATCAGGAGGAGTTTGTGCACGAAGTGGACCAAACATCTCAGCAGTCATTTAACACTCAAGCTAATGAAAAGGAGGACTCCGGGGATTTTATTGGCTTTAATCTGTGAGTTACAGTCTAAATTTAGGTTTATTAGATTTTTCTGACACCAGACGATGTTTCATGAATTTGTTTTCCATTTTTTTATGGTCACAGGAGCTTAAGGCATACTAATAACAACATGGGACATGCATTGGTCAAATGCTTTCAGATTTGGGTTCGATCGACCTATACAAAATAAGATGCCAAATGAGCGCAGTCCTTTGGTCTCATAAATGAAATTCAAACTTGGATTCACCGTATAAATAAGATTAAGATCAAGTTTTTTTTTATGTTTTCAGGTGCTTAGAAAATGCACATCCCGTCGCCATAAGGTTAAATGACCTCCTTAAAGAATGAAAAATCCCAAATGACTGCTTGTACTACAAATTTATTGACAATACAACGACGTTTGCCTCAGTCAATCCGCACGTGGCTTCAGACTTCTCATGGGACAGAGATGTATGCGAGTTTTTCGATACCATTAAGTACCTAGGAGGCAGTAGAACTCGGAATTTTGTGAGAGGCCCCGGTTTTGTTGGCACTGGTAGGGGCGGAGCAAAAGAATTCCGTACATTTTCAGATTTTAACCTGTGCGGTCCATCAACAAACTCGTCTAAACGTTTTAATGCCGGGTATACAACAGATAGTGGTGTAATAAAGCCCCACTTGCTGTCTTTCTACTCGTTCGCCTTCAATTCAGCTGCTGATTTGCCAGCGCTTATCTCAACTGATCAGGTTAAAGTGATTCCAGTGTGTGAAGCCATAGATGGTACTGCATTGAAACCTGGCCTTGAGTTTGATCGACGACAAAAGAAGGTCGTCGGGCTAGTAAATCCATTAGAGCCGAGAATGTTTACCAACAACACAATTCCAGAACCAAAAGAGATCAAGGATAAACTTATAACAAGCGCCGAAGTAATTTACGCTACAACCTTAGATAACCGTGCTTCAATTCCCGTTGGAGTCTGGTATCGACCAAAATCTGTCTCTGGCGAGGAAATGCTCCAATCAATTCAGATGTCTGCAAAGACAATACAAACATGCGAACGATGTTTAAAACAACAGAGTGCAACAAACCACATCGTGTCATATGAAACATCCGAATGCCTGAGCAGCTGCGACGACTGTTTAGAATTGAAGTCTGTATGCCCAAATTGTAAAGAAAAAGGCCATTCCTCGCACATTCCTTCTTTAAGAGCTTGCAACACCTGTCTTGAGGAGGGCTTCAAGTGCAACAAGTTTCTTGTTATGGTCGTTGTCACTGATTGCGAAGAGTGCAATAAGAAGGCCTTGTTAACACTCAATTCCAATGCAAAGGATGATACCTTACCTGCAGAACTATCTCTTATTGTTGCTTTGCCCGATGTTGTGCACCTTGGAAAAAGTCTGAAGTGCAGCTGGGCTAACTGGTTCATTGATCTCGAGGGTGCGAAAAGCAACCTCGTCTTAATACGCACTCTACGTGACTGTGGTAGCCTAGATATCCGCAAGAAACTAAGAAAATTCCTGTCACTTGATTGTGTCCGAAACAAAGATCGCATGGCAGTTGAACCAATTGTACGCCTTACAAGATCCACAGTTCTAAATGTTTTAAAAGAAGTCTCTTTTGTGGTGCACACCGTGGTACCGGAAAAGTACCGTTTCTGGAAATCAAATCAAGGTGGACAGAGCTCTATATGCAAAAAGCCCATCGCCCTTAAACGTGGATCCCAAGGCAAAATCCTTGTTTTGGATTACAATTTCGTTTCTCGCGATTCTCATGTAATGGAGTTACGCTTACACCAACCTGTGGACATCGAAATGCTTGAAGGAACATTTAAAGATGCAAGAGACTTTTGCTTTTCTAATGGTGTTGTTTTTGTAGCTGAGCGTGCTTCCTCTTCAATCCGTTTCATTGACATTGAAGGCAAGGTAACTGTAAAACCAGGAAGCTTGAAATCTCGTACTGATCTGTTGTCACAGCTAACTCGTTTCAGTTTACCACTTGATGGCACAGTTCCCGTTCTACGAAAACGACTCGCCGTGCATTTGCAAACTTTAGCTGCTGAAATCGGGAGTTCGAAGTTTGTACAGGTTAACCCTCCTTTAGAGAAGCCAACTTCAATCTGTGCTGCAAGTGAAGACATTCTGTTATGTGCAGACGATACCCAGAGAGGCGTTTTCCAAGTGCGATTACATTACAATGGAGTTGGAATTTCTGGTACCGGAATGAAACTTGTAAACTATCCGACTGGCATTTCAAGTGTTCTATCTATGGAAGTTTTTGAACGAAAAGTTTACTTTGCAGCTGTTGGTATAGTCGGTGGTCTGTATGTATGCAACCTATCAAGCTTGGAAGTTGACATCCTTCTAAAGAACAACTCGGAGTCCTGTGTTGAAATCAAGACACTTTGTGAATTTGAAAACGGGATAGCGTTTACTGACTTAGGGGATCGAAAGGTAAAGTTGTTTTGCCCCGCTGAGAAAACTGTAAAAACCTTGTTAGGCTCTGGACAGGAAGGAGCAGGTGATGGAACAGATGAAACGTGTTCCTTTACGCAAGTTCATGGTATCTGTTCCTTGGAGAAGACTCTTTTCGTATCGGATGTTGCTACAGGTACCATCAAACTAGTTTCGGGACTGACTGGTACTGTATCGTTCTTACAAGCCCTGGGAAGCCTCTATGACAGTTTTGGCATCCGAGCCCAAAGCACAGAGAAAAGAGATATGTCTCTTCAAGATGCCGCAAACAAAGTATCGTACGTGAATGACAACATTACGAAGACCGTTTCTGAAGTGAAACAAAGGTACCATATGAAGGAAACCACTGCAACTAATGGGCCTGAAGGGACCGTGTCTAAAAAAACGCAGGTTTCACTAAACCTTCTGGAAGAAGGAATGCGCCGGCTGCACGACAGCATAACTACAATTAACAAGGATTATCTCGGCGACGTTGATTTGTGCACATTACTCACAACAATTGTAGAGAATCTTCACGCAGTTTCCCATTTTAAGCACGAGACCTTCACCGCATTGCAATATTCTCAAGATTTTGGAACTATTACAAAGGAGTCTTTGAAGAGAATAACAAAATGGGGGGCCAAGTACTTTACCCACGATAAGTCGTATTACCCCGTCCCGCAGACCAGCATGGAGTTTGCCAATATCAACTTTATGCAACCGCTGCTGTCAGAAGAAATCAATCCCGAGACTGAAACTGCTATGAAAGAATTGGTAGAGAAATATCGTCCCGTGAGGCAAAGGACAGTCCGAGGAGAAACTACGAAGGACAAAGCAGGGGCTTTACCACCGGCAGTCTACACGAAGGAACAAGATTGCAATAGAGTAGACTTGATGGAGGGACTAGGGAACGATCTTAACACTGAGGAACCGGTAGTTTTTACCTTAGATGATGACGAAAAAGAAGAAGACCTATTCGCCCATGCTGCATCCGAAGGTGGAGATGCGCCACAAGTCACATTTGTGGACGACTGTCTAGTTGCAGTGGCAGTTGGTGAAGCGCGATCGACGCCAGATGAATATGAAACCGACTCAGGAGATGACTTTTCAGATAGGGAGGACGAAGATATTGCGCCTGTTACCGTTTCAAGATCTGGGCGGCCAATACGTGCCCATTTCCGCCTTGATTTGTAAGGTACGCTTATAGTAGATATGTTTCATGTTTCACAGGAGAGAACATATTTTGTTTCTTACTCTCTTCCCAACGCACCTGTTTGCGCGAGTGCAATATTCCCTGATCACTTCATCCCAGCCAATTACAATTGAGCCATTGGCAAACAAAAAACAATCAAATCAAACAAACAAAGAACAGAAAATACTCTTCCGATATTTGTTTGTCTTTCTCACGATATATTTCAAATATTTTGAGGGTGAATTTTGATGATCTAAGGGTCTGAGGGTTAGAGAGGAATGTTATGCTCGGGCAAGCAGGAGAGTAACGATAGAAAGCCACTTGTAATGATTTCAATTCCAAATTTGAAAAAAAAAGTTGTTAGTGTAGCAACTTTCGAATTAGTGATACAATTTACATTTTATGTGCCTTTTTAGTTAAATTTTGGATAAAAAAGAAATAATTAAATTACTTAATTAATTATTAACAGTCAGTTAACTGACAACTGACAAATGGCCTTAAATTTAACTGACAACTGACAAATGGCCAAAATTTTAACTGACAACTGACATTTGTACCGCCCCCCCCCCCCCCCCCCCCCCATCCAGACCCTCATATCCTTAACAACTTCAAATCCAATTATGAGGTTCATTGCTCAAAATGCATGCTTAAGATACTGAAGGTGAAGTTATACACAAGCCACAGACGACCACTGACACGGCTGGAGCACAACCCGGTTTTCTGTAGCACGACGTTAATGCGCACAGATCACATGTTTCATGACGCTTTACGTATGAGAATGAGATCGGACGTCAGCGCCTCAGGCAGCCGCTATCGGTAACTTAAGGAGTATTTATGCTCCCCCAAGATCATAAATATGTCACTGGTATCCATCTATGCACATGGGTAGAAGGAGAGAGTTTGAACTGGATTACAGGCTATGTATTTCTGGCCCATGTGTTCGTGCAAATATTGTACGGATGTGTAAAAAAGTAGATATTTTTCTTCTTGGAAAATGTCAATCTTTGTGATCGTAAAGTGCATGAGTCTTATTGATGTTTTTCACGTGCTATTAGAACAAAGCCTTTGGAATATGAAGTGAGCCTTAGGTTGTAAAGCTGCAAAAAGTAATATCTTAGTATGATTCCTCTATTTAATTTGGAAAGCTTACGCACGTTTGACAGTGCAATTAAGCTTTCAGTAAGAGCTTTGAGGTCTGCATGCAACCGAATGATTCAAGATTATTGGCAATAAAACATCAGTCATCGATGTAAAAGATCTTGGTTACTAACAAGGCACATCTCGCTTAGCTAAATTCCCCAACAGTCCCTGTTACAAAAGGAATGGAAAAAGTGGTTATACATACCTATCTCAGCCACCACAGCAATCGCATTAAACAACAAGAATATTCTTGACACAGACATTATCTAAGAAAAGGAGATCGACACATTTCAAGGTATAAAATTGAAAATGAAAAAGCTAGTAAAGAAGGCTACATCTTTTTTTTTTATTTTTTTTTTATTTTAAAATGGTAAAATCGTTAAAAATTATCGATTTTTGCAACTTATTTAAAGAAGTGAAGCAAAGAGAGTGAAATAATTTAACGAACTGCGATTCCATTGTGTGGGGTGACAGCATGAGAGAATGGTCTGATTGAGAACAAAAAAGCGTGGTCGGTATATTTTTTTTTCCGGCAGGGGGAGGAACCTGAGGAACTTCACGAAAACGTTATTTCTATAAGCCAAGGATCAGTGGAGAATAATAAAAGCTTTACATTGAAACGTGCTCATTTGTAGTAAGACTCTTGAGATGTGTGGTCTGTGTTCATTCGTTCATTTTCTTCAAATGTTGCTAAAGCAGGACCGGAACACTATTAACTCTATTTACGGCCCCTTTACATTCAAGAAATTAAACCACCGTTAAAAGCATACAAAAAAATAATACATTTCCCCTTACGCCCAAAAAGCTGCAATTAAGCGTGTGACCCTCTGCATGCTCGCTGTTAATCATTTATTTAAAAACATGTACTTTTGTTAAAGGCTAGAACAAGAAATTAACAAAAATGAAAAAAAAAAAAACAATTGAATTTGAAATTGAATTTCGCTGAAACAGATCGGTGCCAGTGTTGAATGTAAACAATTACTCAATAATCAAGTAAGCCAAAGGTCACCAAACACTTAATAAAGTCCATTTGCTGGGGAATACGAAATATGTGCACTTTATGGTTAATGACTCATGAAATGCGATGCGAAATAGTGGAATAGTGGGATGTATCACGCACGCAAGTTGCATGTACGTTAAAAGAAACTAAATGAAAAATTTTAAAATTGATCAAAGGTATTCATTCGAAGAGTTAACAATTTAGGATGTCCTACACAGACTCAAAATTTATGAATGTGAATAAACCTAATTCAAATAAGGTTGCTTTGGGCATTGGGCATTGAAACTACTGAATACAATGCAATTCTTTGCTTGAGTAACCACCAAACAATGGCGCTCAATGACCAAAGCCCAAATCCCAAAGCAACCTTTATTGAAATAGGTGTATATGAAAATCATATATTGGAAATGCGGATAAACATGAGTGAAATTTGGAATCCTGGCAGTGTGCTCTCAACTTAAGCAGTTGAAGAAGCAACCTGAAAAATAATCAGGCTTGAACTGAGAACACACTGCGATGATCACAAATTTCCACTCATGTTTATTCGCAGTTCCAGTATATGATTTTCATATATTCACATTCATATATATTCACTATCATTGGATATATTACAAACTCGCAATTGACCATCTATCCATGTGGCTTGGTCGGTTCAGTGGATAGAGCATTGCACCGGTATCGCAAGCTCATGGGTTCGAATCCCGTTCAAGACTGATTTTTTTTTTCTCAGGCTGCTTTTTCAACTGCTTAACTTGAGAGCACACTGCGAGGATCACAAATACCACATATAAAGGGTCAAAACGAGATAATGAAATGTGCCACGCACAAATAGGCTGCAAACACCAAAAGAGACTACGAAGAAGAAATATCTTGATTGCCCCACATATTTAAGAGACTTTAAAATTTTGACCAATCAAACCACAGACCTTTTAGAAACCACTTTGGATCCCAGTTCAAGTTGTTGTTTGCGATCCGTTCGTTTCGCGAAATGTCCCTCTACCTCCAAAGAATCATCCAATTCATGGGATCAGTATTTTCCCCATTTAGTAGAAATGATTCCACAAGAAACTCACCTTTCTAACTCGAAGCAACATTTCAAAGAGGTGTGTTGCAGTTACCCCAACTCCTTGCTCAGTTAGATAGTTAAAATTATCGATTCGTGCTAAGTATTTGAAGAAGTGAAACAACGAATTTAACAAACTATGACTGCATTGTGCGAGGTGACAGCATTAGAGGATGGTCTGATTAAAAGAACAAAGAAAACTGGACAGTATTTTAAGGCAAGGGGAGGAACTTCACGAGTGTGACGCAATATCTATGAGCTAAGGATCAGCGGAGAATCGAAGAAGAAAAGCTTACATTGAAACGTGCTCATTTGAAGAAAGACCCTTGAGATGTGTAAGCTAAAGTTATTTGTTATTATTATTTTTCAAATATTGATAAAGCGGGGTTAGACACATTTGACTTATAGAACTGTATTGTCTTTATTGATGGTCCCTTTACGACAAAGAAATTAAACTACCTTTAAAAGCGTAAAAAAAATATAACTAGAAATGTGCATAAATGTATTTTCCCTAGCTTTCCATAACGCCTAAATGCTGCAATTAAGCATGTGACGTCTCTGCATTTTCCTTATTGATAGTTTTAATTAAAACTAAAAACCCTTTACGTTTGTTACATCCTGATGTCTTTTGGAAGTAACCAAATGGAGAAAGAAACCAAACTAATTTGAAGATTAATTTCGCTGAGACAGATGGGCCCCAGAGTTGAGTGTAAACAAACATTAGCCAAGGATCACCACACACTATTTCAAATACGAAATACGTGCACTTTATGGTTAATGACTCAGAACTGCGAAATGTTGAAAATTATGTATCTCTCTAAATCTGCTAAACCATTTACTCTTTTCACAGTTGCTGTCTTTGAGAAACCAAGGGTAAAAACTGCATCTAGAAGAAACCAAGATAACATTGAAAATTGAATTTCGCTGAGATAGATGTGTGCTAGATTGGAATGTAAACGACAATTAGTCAGTAATATTGAAGTAACAAGGATCATTAAACACCACCAAGAAAGGTCCACAAGCAGGAGAATACGAAAGATTTCCACTTAAAGGTCAATGACTCGTGAAATGTGAAACAAAAAATGCATCACGTAAACAGGCTGCTAACACGATTCTTTTTTTTTTGTCAAGAAAAGGAATTGAACTTGTATTCCTGATTTCTTGATTCCAACGTGTGAAATACTATACCGACAGTCCGCAGTAGCCAGAAAGGTTGCGATCGGTTTAAGACATTTTCGAGTTTATCTATCTTGAAAAGTCTTGAGCTGCTTTGACTTCTCCTCCATGTCCCCTTCTACCAACCTAGCTAAAGTATTCAACGATTACTTCGAGAAAATTGAACAGGATGACTTTATCGTTATATGGCATTTGTGATTGGCATTTTTAAAATTAATTATGCACAATTTTGCAAAAGCTTTGTCGCTAATAAACACATTTGATCTGAATGGTTCCAATGCATTACCACAGACTTGTCATATAAGAATGACTTTGTCACTGTGACATGTTTGATAACGTGTCTATGACTTTTGGCCACCATTGTAAGCTCCGCTTTTTAAAGTATCTCCACACAATAGTAAGAGACTTTTATCCCATCTTGTTGAAAATGATATGTCCCTGCAAAACAAAAGAAAAAAAATCTAGTGTTTTGAAATTGCTAATTTAATGTTTGTGGTTTGCGCATTGTTGCAACGACTGAATGACAACAACAACAAACAACAAACAAAACTTTATTAGACATATAAAATACAGTTGCCCTGCAAATTAGCAAAAACGCTATTCGAGGCAGGGAAAAGTAATGTAATTGAAAATAATAAAGGTAAGACAATATAACAATACAGAAGCTGATCTGTAGAGTTACAGATTATTTTAAAGCTTTTGATAAAATCATGATATTGGTAGCAGACACGGGAAATAAATGAAATATGCAAATTATAACAATTTCATTTGTTTAATATCACAAAGTATTTGGGGAACATCAATATAGTCATTTGTTTTCTGACAACCATCTAGAAATTCTACCATCTAGAAATTCCAAACAATAAACACGCATCCCCTCATCCCCAATTGATTGACAAGTATGTAACCAGTATTGCGTTTCACTAAATGTTAATAGGTTTGTGGCTTAATCCTTTTGTTAACTTAGAGTGGCCAATATATCTATGGGCGAATCTTTGCTGACGTCATTGTTTACATTTTGCTTTATTAGCATACGAATTTGCTCAACAGCGCAAGGAAAGCACCGTGCTAAATACGAATTGACTTCGAGTGTAGGTTTTTGTCGAGGGTCGAGGGTCGAGGGTAAAATGTCGAGGGTCGAGGGTAAAATGTCGAGGGTCGAGGGTGAAATGTCAAGGGTCGAGGGTAAAATGTCGAGGGTCGAGGGTAAATGTCGAGGGTTCAAAAATGTCGGCGAATTTTTTTATTTTGCACTCGGAATGAATTCGGCCGATAAAAGAAGAGCCGGTACCAAAACATTTTATTTGACGAACCTAATCTATTAAACCTGTAGAACCTTTCAGTTGTCTCACATTAGGAACCTTAAGCATCGACGACGAAATAGGACGACGACGCCGACCGGAAGTGAAATTTTCCCGCGTGAACCTTCTGGGCATGCGTTAGATAGTCTAAAACGTCGACCAGCCTTCGTCGACGACGAAATTCAGGGAGGTTTGCCGTAGTCGCTAAAACGTAAGTATAAAACTATAATTTTGGCGCGTAAATCACTCTTTTTCTTACTTGTGATTCAGTACAAGTAGAAATATATTCTTTGTGGATTAGCAGAATCCAAATGTTAAGCACTATGTCGATTTCTTCGCCTGCTAACTTGAATTTACTTTTCAGGTTCGGTTTGTCTGAAAACCTGAGTGATGGCGGAACAACCAGTCGGAAAGACAAGTAAGCTTTCCTCTGCTATCTTCCGAACCTGTTAGATTAGATGCTGTTCGTTCCCTGACGGGTTATGTTTACTCGTTCACTATAGGTTGTACTATAGGATAAATGTTCATTTTTTCGTGCTAAAATTTAATAATTTCCCATGTTGTTTTTAGGCGCTAGTAAAGACAACTTTCCAGTGGACTCAGCGACGAACTAGAGAACTGCGCGACGAACTAGAAAACTGCTTCCAAAATCGAATAATACTGGTCGTAAAGAACAATAAATTCGCCATCGTCGATTAAACCATCGTCATAGCTTATAAGATGCAAGTACGGAGGTCTTTGAATGCCATAACAAGACTGTAACAAGACAAAGTTCTTCGCAAAGAAAAAGTCGTCGTCTATCTGGGAAGCTGCACTGCTTAAACTTCGTTTTCCCCGCCGAAAACGAAACCCTTGGCCCAGTCTGCCTCGGTTGCGAAACGTCGTCGTCGACCGTTTCGTTGTCGATGCTTAAGGTCCCTATTAACACACAGACGACCGGGCGAACTTTGCAAAACTGAATGAACAATTTGAGAGTAAACACTTCGGCTATATTATAAACAAGAAAAACAATGAAGGTTTTCCTCTTTAATATATTACAGTAAAACCGTTTTCATCGAAGTTTATTAGACAAGAGTTCTCGAGAAGAATCGTCAACATTACCAGTTTTTCTTTTAAACAATTCATTTTTTCCCCTTCGAATTGGCGCGGCCAAAATATTTTTGCAGCGTTCGCATCATATGATTCCCTATAGAAAAGAAAAGCAGCTTGATGTTTTGGAAAGGTTTCTTCGGAGAGATTTTTATTGAAAGAGATTTACATCATGTAATTTTAAAAATAAGCTAAGTTTACTGCAGGATTTCCCCGCCGAGACACCGCTTCACAAAACGCGCCGCACAAAAGATTTAATCACCGGCCGGAGAAAATATTTGAAAAACTATTCGTATCAAGACAGTCATTTTTATAAAGGACCGGAATAGACTAAAAATCCATGGTAAACAAAGCTGCTATTCCTGAGACTGCCATACGATGCGATTGGCTGGCAAATTCTAGTCAACCGCACAACAATTTTACCTGCAGACCGAAACTCCAGCGAGATAGTCTAAACTAGGTCAAATGAATTAAATTGCTTTAAGGGTCTTATAATAAACTCTGTTACCGTGGCGAAAAGTGATTTTAGTTCCGACTCGCGTGAAGCTTGCGGACTGGATTAAACAGTCGTAATAAAAGTGCTGAAGATTTTAAAAACAAAGGTGCGAAAATCACGATTGAGAAAAGGCGCGCACATGAGTCGTCTTGCAGGTCAAGTTTTATTTTACGCCAAAGTTAGCAAAGTTGCGTTACGCGTTACAACAAAGCCGGTTCGGCTGTCTATTTCAGGTCTTGTGCTATTTCAAACTATCATCAATGATTTTTTTTGCAATTTATATGTTGTAGCAACCTCGTCGTTATATAGCAAACTGAAAAAAATCCTATACTTGCTGAGCCAATAGTGCACGCGCAAAGTTCAATAATATTCCAAATTTTTATGCGGTAGAATTGTAGGCACAAGTTTGGTTTATGATAGTATCAGAACCCATACTGCACAAACAATGTTTTTTAAACCATCCGGCTATCCAGATCGACCGCCAAAATATTTGCAGTGAGTATTGAAATCAAACGCTGTCCCGAAATAGTTCTCAAACACGCAAATCCATCAACTTGCAATCAGGGCGTTTAGAGCCAAATCGGAGCAACGCAAATTTGGACCGGTCGGTGTATCATGATCAGTTATGATTGAAGTGTGTCAGTCAAAAGCACGTTGTGAGTATTTGTACAACCTTACTGACCAATGGGTGAGTTTGCTGTCAGTTTGTGTGTCATTCATGGTGGAGTGAAACGTTCTCTCCCTTGTGACTGGCACACTGCCAGCAATCAGATTTGTAGAGCAAGTACGTTTGGGGCAAACCATTAGGTTGCGTAGGGGAGTGGGTAGGGGGGGGGGGGGGTGTTTAGGTGATCTTTAAAATATATATCCTGCAAGCCAACTCCAACAAAAAATATACTGCAACTGTGAAAGCCCAATTTGTAGGCTTGTTCTTTTTTGGCAAAAAATCCCGCAGCGACACGGCTAAAGGAAAACATTTTAAGCCTGGACAACAACACCGACCCTCTCCCCCACCCCCCCCCCCCCCCCCCCCATTGTCATTGTCATTGTCAGGAAGAAAACGTTTCACTCCACCATGAATGACACACAAACTGACAGCAAATTCACCCATTGGTCAGTAGGTTGCACAAATACTCAACTTGCTTTTGACTGACACACATCAGTTCATGGCTGATCATGACACACCGACCGGTCCAAATTTTGACCTAGTTTATTCGCAGGAGTTTCGGTCAACAGGTAAAATTGTTGTGCGGTTGACTAGAATTTGCCCGCCAATCGCATCGTATGGCAGTCTCAGGAATAGTAGCTTTGTTTACCATGGGCTATTAGTCTATTCCGGTCCTTTGTAAAAATGACTGTATTGATACGAATAGTTTTTCAAATATTTTCTCCGGCCGGTGATAAAATGTTTTGGTACCGGCTCTTCTTTTATCGGCCGAATTCCGAGTGCAAAATAAAAAAATTCGCCGACATTTTTGAACCCTCGACATTTACCCTCGACCCTCGACATTTTACCCTCGACCCTCGACATTTTACCCTCGACCCTCGACATTTTACCCTCGACCCTCGACATTTTACCCTCGACCCTCGACCCTCGACAAAAACCTACACTCATTGACTTCAAAAGTTGAAAGGGCTTGATAAACCTGGTAATCTATGCAATTTTTACCTTTTGTCTCGGTGCCAGTGTTGAATGTAAACAACCATTACTCAATAATCAAGTACGACCAATGGTCACCAAACACTTAATACTCCATTTGCTGGGGAATACGAAAGATGTGCACTTCACGGTTAATGACTCATGAAATGTAAAATAGTGGAATGTATCACGCGCACAGGTTGCATGTACATTCAAAGAAACCAAATGAAAAAGATCAAAACTGATCAAAGGCCCTCATTCGAAGGGTCTTCAATTTAGGATTCCCACACAGACCCCGAACACAGACTCAAAATCTAGCATTGCTGAATAGTTTAAATGTGCCGACCGTGTCGGAGTTTAACTTCAGATATCTATAAACTAACGGCCTGTTTACATTGAAGAATAGTGACCCGCCTAGCCAGGGTTACCCGATTCTGTTATTCTCTTCTCGTTTGCTTTATGTGGAGACAGTCACCACCTTTTCACCTTGTCACTCTTCTGGGCGGGCTATCTTTTTTTTTTTATCTAAGTGGTCACACTTAGGTCATTGGTTACCCACGCTAAGTTTTTGGGCCTGTTTATCAGGTTTTTAACTTAAATAAGTTTTCAAGAACGTAATGCCGATCAAAATGATACATTCCGAACCAAGCTGTCCCGTTTTCAAAAAGCAAGTTGTATCTATCCGTCGAAACGATTTTTCTCGAATCAAAGATTATTATATAAACAATAAATTATTTGGTAAATGCAGCAATTGAACATTTGACTCTCTGCATTTTTATTATTGATAATTTTAATTTAAACTAAAAACCATTTACTTTTTGTTACTTCCTGACGTCTTTCGGATGATAAGAAATTAACCAAATGGAGAAAGAAACCAAACTAATTTAAAGTTTAATTTCGCTGAGAAAGATGGGCCCCAGATTTGAGTGTAAACAAACATTAGCCAAGGATCACCACACACTATAACAATAACAGTCCATTTACAATGCACTTTACGGTTAATGACTCACGAACTGCAAAATGGTGAAATTCATGTATCTCTCTAAATCTGATAAACCATTTTCTCTTTTCCCAAGTTGCTGTCTTTGGGAAATTATGGGTGAAAACTGCATAAAGCCAAGAAACCAAGATAACATTGAAAATTGAGAATTTCAGGTGTGTGCTAGATTGCAATGTCAACCATTAGTCAGTGATATTGAAGTGACAAGGATCATTAAACACCACCAAGAAAGGTCCACTTGCAGGAGAATACGAAATATTTCCACTTAAAGGTCAATGACTCGTGACATGTGAAATAGAGAAATGCATCACGTAAACAGGTCGTTACAAACACGTTCTTTTGTTTTTTTTCAAGAAAAGGAATTGAACTTGTATTCCTGATTTCTTGATACCGACTGTTTACAGTAGACAGAAAGGTTGTGATCGGTTTAAGACATTTTCGATTTTATCTCTCTTGAAAAGTCGTGAGGTGCTTTTACTTCGCCTCCATGTCCTCTACTACCAACCAAGATACAGTATTCAACATTAGTTCGAGAAAATTGAACGGAATGATTAGCTTTGTCGTTATATGACATTTGTGAATGGCATATTTCAGTTTAAAATTAATTATGCACAATTATGCAAAAGCTTAGTCGCTAATAAACACATCTGATCTCAGTGAATGGTTTCATTGCATTACTACATATACATATCACACCACAAACTTGTCATTAAGAATGACTTTGCCACTGTGACATGTTTGATAACGCAGAGAACGTAGAGAACCGTCCTAAATACGAATTGACTTCAAAAGTTGAAAGAGCTTGTTAAACCTAGTAATCTACGCAATTTTTACCTTTTTTCGTGCAACAGTTAAGGAAATATCTGCTAACAAACAGTGCAAAATTGTTGGATGGCACAAGCGCTAATGAGCCATACATTCTTTGTAAAATTTCGAGTTTTTAAAACAGCATTACACGAAGTGTATCTAGTATATCGGGCTCAAATTTCCAAAGAAAGCTACATAGTGCTAATTGTGCTCAATATTCAGAGTTCATTTGTTTGTAGCTAGGTTAGAGAATGAGGCGCATATGCTAATGAGGCAATAATGGTGAACAAAGATTCGCCTAAAACTGGCTTCACCCCTCCAGGATAATCATTCATGCAGGCGATGTGTGAAATGAATTGAGATTCATCTCCAAAGGAATGAATGAACACACGCCTATGTTAACTTAATTTGTTAATATGCACTAAAAACCACTTAAACCGTCAGGCATACCGACTTAAAAGAAATATTCAAACATTATAAAGCAACAATTGCGCTGTTGTGTGTTCTTTATTGTCTGTTAGTTGCTTGGTTTTTCTTTTCCTTAATTTATTGTGTCGGGTGGTGGTGGTGGTAGTAGTTTTGGGAGAGAGGGTGCATGAATAAAAATTCGAATACGTTCTTTTCTAAGCAGACCGTTCGACACACCAGGCATGTGACGATGCACTGATTCCCAAATAATATATATATATATATATATATATATATATATATATATATATATATATATATATATATATATATATATATATATATATAGTTAGCCTTAGCCTTACAGCGGCGCCCTCTGAAGACCCTCTGAACAAGCTTAACCAAGATGAAACTTATCTAATAGGTGAAAGGACGGAAGCACAAGAATTAAGATTAATATTGCATTGACGACCAGGCTATGCTACTTTTCAATTTTAGCAATTCTCAAAAACAGTATTACCCGATTGTCTACACAGTACATTTAGACCGTACAAAAGTTCACAAAAACAACGTTTTCTCCGTCTCGAATAACTATTACGACTATTTTCCGAAAATACAGTTGTTGCTTGTCAAAAAATTTCCGAGAAACTGATGTGTAATTCAAAATTGCAAAAATACACAAAAGGCATATTTGCATAAGGCGACGCGAGTATAAAATCTAAGTCTTGTTTTGTTTACATATAATCGCTTTTCAATCTCTGTAATGAATAAACAGACACATAAAAATGGACAACACAATCTTCTTTCGAAAAATTTAATTCAAATCTCCATTAGTTTATGTTTAAAAGCAAAACGCGTACAATTTATAGCACATCGAGGACGAGCCGTGCCTTCCATGAAATTCAAGAAATTAATACAACTGAATTTAAGCTACACGTTTATAAACAATTCTCCAAAACTAACGAGAACACAAACAAAAAGTCAATCACAGATTGATGTCAAGATAAATTCCCATCGAAAAATGTAATTTGTTTTACCTTTAAGTCCCTCCGGTCACTACTGCACTTGGAAATTCTTTCTTAGGTGCTGATATCCGTAAACGGAACACATCTCTCCGCATTGCTAAAAACGTATATAGTTCCTCGAAGCAAGATTTTAAGATTGGAAGCCCTTCTTTTTCCACTAAAGAGGCTTCTGAGTATCCCTTTATTAGCATCCTGTCTTGAGTAGCAAACGCAAAAAAAATGTTGGGTAATAACGACTTTAATTTTCCGCTAAAAACGCCAAAAAATCCTGCAACTAAAGTGTTTGAGCCGACGGCTGTGTAGCCGCTCGAAAAACAAAGCCTAAAAGATTCCGGATGTTGTGTGGCGTCACACGCTTATGTTTTGCGACGTCATACGCGCCAGCGAGCTAGCCAAAGGCGTACGGAAGGCGGAGGGCGGAGGGCACACAACGCGCTCGCGAAGCATTCCGCTTGCCGTGACCATGAAAAATGACGGGCATAGGTTCTATGAGTATGGTGCTCCGCCGGGCCCTCGGCTTGCGGGCTCCACTATTATCACTTCCTATTCTGTTTCTCTCTTTTATTTTATTAAATAAGTCAACTAGTAAATTGGTCATTATCACATTTTTATTTTTCCGACGTTTCTTTGATATTTTTCCGTCCAGATACTTAAAATATAAATACAACTGTTAAATCATCTCTTTAATATTAAAACATAATAAATACAAACAAGGATACACTTGTAAAGCGAGAAAAAGCAAAAAAAAGGCGATAAAACTATTGTCCGCCATCTTGGATCCGCCATCTTGGATTTCCTTTTTTTTTGTTTAAATTAAAATTTAAAAAATATCTAAAAGAGAAAAGGATCAGAATGTATAAAACACGTATCAAACTAATGTCTATTATCCAAACAATGAACTTAGAAGCGTTATTTAATAAATAGTACAAAATTTTTGTCTATAAGTAAAAGAGAGCAAAATATTTACCTACCCTTCCCCCCAAATATTTGATGTTAAAAATTTTTCATGTCTTTCAAGAACTAGTCCCAAGAAAAAGCTATTCTAACAAGAAATGCAACATGGTTAATCACACTGACATGTTATGGATACCAAAATGTCCCTAGATAAATTTTAGGAAGAATTGCAGCCTCATAACTATTTCGGTGTTAGAGTTATCGCAATTTTACTGGAGGAGGGGGGGGGGGGGGGGGGGGGGGGGTTCGAAAAGCCCTCCCGCCCCAGTCTGAATTGGGTTAAAGGTAAATTTTTTGATTGACTTTTCTTTTGTGTTCTCATACGTTTTGGAGACATGTTCATGAAACGTTTAAATTAAGTCGTGTTGTTTACATCTTGAATTTCAACGAGGACAGCTCTGCCTTGACGCGCTATAAATGGTACGTGTTTTGCTTTTAAACATCAATTATTGGAGATTTGAAGAAACCTTTTCGAAAGAAGATTGTATTGTCCGTTTTTATGTCTTTGTTCATTCATTACATAGATTAAAAAGCGATTTTAAGATTTTCTGTCTTCACTCGCGTCGCCTTATGCAAATATGTTTGTGTATTTTTGCAATTTTGATTTCCAAATCAGTTTCTCGGGCAACTTTTGACAAACAAAAACTGTATTTTATTCGGGAAGTAGTCGCACTAGTTGTTCTAGACAGAGAAAAGTTGTTTTTGTGAACTTTTGTACGCTCTAAATGCAGTGCCCTGCAGACGGTTGGGTAATGCTGTTTTTGAGGATTGCTAAAATTGAAAATAGCCCTTTCGTCAATCTTAAGTCTTGTGCTTCCAACCTTTCACCTTAGTTAAGTTTCACCTTAGTTATGCTTGTTAAAAGTGCGACGCTGTTAGGCTTGGGCTATCTATATATATATTATCCTAAGAATATTCTAAAAAAAAGTGGATATTAAAACTTTTGTTTTAATATCAATTACAGCAATTGCAGTTATACAAATGTAATATTACATTTTGTATATACCCTGAGTGGGCCACAAACAAATGGATTACTCAAGTAGTTTAAGGCCTGGGTCAAGGGCTTTGACCAGGAAAAAACGGGTAATCGTAATAACTTTTACAAACGGAATGGAACTGAATCGAAATTTGGCACATAGAAAGATATTACCGTCCTTAAAGTTTTTAAGTATAATAAGCTTTGGCATAGGTCACGTGACATGTCACGAGGCCATTTTTCTTATAATAGCAAATATTTGACGAATTGGTGACGGGTTTAAGAGAAAAGATCAAATAAAAATGCTTTTCTGATGCAGATTAAATATCTCCAGCCCTTCACGTTTGGAATGAGTGTCCATTAATCTCTAAAAAAAATTATGAGGACAAAGGTCATTTTTCAGCCAAAATTCAACCTATAATTATTTATAACTGTAATTTAAAGACTTGAGGTCAATCATTCCAAACGTAGAAGGCTACATATGTTAAACCTCCATCAGAAAAGGTAATTTATTTAACTATACAAAGAAAATTCGCTACCAAATCGCTGATTTACGTCATTTTAAAATTTTGATCACGTGACATGTCACGTGACCAAACTTTTGCGTTAAGGCAAAAGAAAACATCAAGATATAACATTCAGGGAAAATTTCATTTTGATCTAGGTTTTCTCGGTGAAGATATTAAGTGTCAACCATATTTTCCGGACACACTTTAAACCCAGGCCTTAAACTGCTTGAGTAGAAGAGCTGCGAGAAGTTTTAATATCTTGTCTTCCGCCATCTTGAATGACGAGCTTGAAATCACGTGAGCTCGCCATTCAATTTTATTAGTTAATCGATTAATTTGACTCAGCCAGTCGCGGCGCCCACACACGATGAGGAATTTGTCTCATGAGACAAAAAAATATCAAACACGACAGATATTTGCCTCACGATCTCACGAGGCGAAAAACGCACCAAAAATGTAGCGCACACTTGAGGAAGCTGAGCTAACTGCCTCGCGAGGAATTTTGCTCAGCACTTTCCTCAAGTGTGCGGCAGGCTTTAAAAAATATGTTTCAGGCGAGGCTTGAACTGACGACCTCCAGCTTGTGAGGCGGGCGTGATAACCACTACACCACGGAAACAACCACGAGTGTGTAAGCAGAATTAAACACCGTGGAATCAGCTGTTCTTAAAGGGATTCTGTCCCGCCGAAATTACGAACTTTTCCTTGGATAAAATGTAGCCTTTGCAAGGATCATGATGAATGTGGATTGCAGTTCATCAAATTTGATTCTTTGACAGGCAATTATTGTAGAATTTTGAGTTTTTTGCCTGTTATTTTGTCTTTTTAATTAATATTTCTCAGCTTCCATTTTTTTGGTGATTTTTTGTCCCCAATTTAAGATTATAAAGCAAGCTCCTGGCAATATAAATACATTATTCAAGCCACTCTATGGTAATAAAGTTTGATACTGACACTGGCCAACAGCCATGAAACACCATTTTATAATAATAAAAAATAATTCCCTCTCATGAGTTTCCTCGGTAGTATAATACAAATTGGGATGAGTATCCCCGCCTCTTTTGGCTATAGAACTAAAAACTGCAAAAGACCGCAAACGATAATGCTGTAAACGATACGTAGATTATACGAAAGAGCTAATCAGCCAAAACATAAACAAACATAACCGACAAACTGCAAGGCTGATCTGCTGACTACGTAAAAAAAAGTAGATTTTGCGAGACACCAATACGACAGAAACAGATAAATCAGGGTTTGTGGCTGTAGTGCGACCAGGCCCTGATGCACGCCACTAAATAGAAACATTTAGGCCCAGTTCAAACGTCGAACTTCACATGTGCCGAGCCTAATGCAAATGAGCAAAATCTATTGTTCTTGCTAATTTGCATTAGATTCGGCACATGTGAAGTTCGTCGTTTGAACTGGGCCTAAAAGACCAGTTGTCACTTACCGTGATGCACCGCGCATTGTTTATTTTAATTTCGACCCAGATAAATGCGATCTCTCGCGAAGTGAAATTTTGAACCTCTCATATCCAGGAAGAAATGAACACTGAATTTGAAATTTAATTAGTTCGACATTAATTTTAACGTATTTTAATGTATTAGTCCCAAGAAGCGGTCCTGTTAGATATCAAAAGCCCGTATAACATGTCTCGCATTTTGTCTGGGGCAGCTCTCTGACCCGCCTTAGTGTAGCTCCAGTCCCGGAGGTAGTTTCCTCGGCTTCGAAAGTTCGCATCGAAAACATTTTCACGTCGAGAGACGCGGAAAACCTCCCGCTAATTTTACCGAAAGTTTAAGGTCGATGCCGTTTAAAACGAACACCTTCAGCGAGCCGAGAAGTGTTTGTATTTTGTGACCTTCTGTGGGTTGTTCTGTCGGCGTATCCGATTTGCATCGGACATAATAAGTGAGCTTCACCTGCGGAGGACCTTTTATCGGCTTCAAAAGTTTGCATCGAAAAAAAATTAACGGCTATGGACGGGGGAAACCTCCTTCAACTTCAATGGAATATTTCAAATACATTAGATGCTGGCACAAATGACTCCGCCGGCGAGCCGAGAAGTTTTGAACTTTATGTTTACATCCGGCCATGGTGCATTATTATGTAGAAAACGAATGTACTAAAAAATTACAATGAAAAGATTCCAAGATAAATCTTAACTAGTAGGCAATCTAATAGACCTATTTCCTTTCCATGGACGACCGAAATTCTGAGCCAAACCTTCTGAAGGTTCTCGTTTCTTGACAGCCGCCGGCGTTGCTTAGAAAAGATATCAGTAACGATGGAAAATAAATGAAAACATACAAAACCAAGATGCAATGTCTGAATATGAACTACATATTTGAAAGAAATCATCTTAAAGTCAAGAGACGATACAGTTTCCCCGATGTAAACGGGTATTTTTTTTAGGAATCAAGCTTCCCGCCCCGCCACAAGACGGTTTTTCGTGAATTTGAAATTCAAGAACGGCCGCAATGCATCACGGAAAGTGACAATGGGCCTTTAAGTGAAATTTGTGATCTTCGCAGTGTGCTATCAACTTCAAGTATCGATGTAAGCAATTTTTTTTCTCACTGTATGCCTATTACCATGTCACGGTAAATTAAGTTAAAGAGACAAATAAATACTAAACACAGTGGGCATGATGCTTTGCGGCTCCTTTACATAAATTCCCGTCACTTACTTCGATCGTTGACATTTTGCAGGCGTTCAAGGGAAGGTTGGATTTTCCGATCCGGTTTTTCGTGCCGGTTGACCGGGTGGCCTTCATTGCCCGCTGTATACCTACTGCCACAATAGTGGCGGACACCTGTCAAAACTTTTTTTTTTTTCTATACGTAATCAGTAGCCCTGTCATGACTTTTTTTTTTGCACTTTATTAGTGTTAACAACTCTTTACAATTTATAAAATACATAAATAAACAAAAAAAGTTACAAAACAACTAACAATACAAGGTTACAACTTAAAACAAACTATTTGGATATACTTATTTATTACATATTATAGTTCTAATGTTACGCCACAAAATGTAATAATCGACGCAAAATGTAATAGTAACCCAAAATGTAATAACTTTTGACGCAAAATGTAATAGTAACCCAAAATGTAATAACTTCTGACGCAAAATGTAATAAACTCGGTAACCCAAAATGTAATAACTTTTGACGCAAAATGTAATAAACTAAAGTAACGCAAAATGTAATAAAAATTTGACGCAAAATGTAATAACTTCAGTTTTACAAACGCCACCTATCAATCAATTTGTACAAGTCATCGATCACGTGACTAAATCGAAAATCGCTTGTATCTCCTCCGTTTCAATTTATACAAGTCAACGTATTAACCAGAAACACTTGGCAACCATATTCAAGAGAGTAAGAAGCCCCTTTCAGCAAAGTATAAGTTGGATATCGAGCGTTTGCCAAGCGATGAAGATAAACCTGGAACCTTCGAAGTAACGAACAGAAAGCTTTATCAAAATGGCTTTAAAAGGATTAAAAATGGCAATAAAATAACACCAAACACAATAAAAGTTCACATTGTCTCCTTCTATGCATAAGGTAAGGTCTGAGAAGTCGAAATCTCTGAGCTTTCCTGGGAGAGGGGGGTGAATCGGTCTACGGATCTGAGTGCGGATTCAGAGCAAAATTTTAACGGATTTTGGGATCATGTCCTGCAAATGCAGCATATTTATCCATTTTTGGGCCCCAGATTTTGGTTTTTGTTAATTATAAAGTTCAGGTGGTGGATTTCAACCCTCTTTAGAAATTTGTTTTGTTTTGTTTTATTTTCACGGCCAAAATGTTTTGCTAAAACACAATCTCATACAAGGCTACTGTAAAATAGTTCGTGGTTTTGGATTTGTGAATTTTATTTTTGTGGATCAACGGATTCAAGTAGAAGGGATCGGTGGATTTCGGTCTACCCTTATTCACTTCCCTCCTGAAAGCAATGATCAGAAATAGAGCCCACATTCGTGGCAGTTATTCTCGTTTGTCTGTGTTGCGAAATGACTCGAAACCAAGTGAAAGGTGTTTAAGTCAACAGGTAAACCCGTCTCGTCAACATAGCATGATCAATAACCCGGCTGAAACAAAATGGCTGGCTGGTTTTTCATAAAGTCAATTTACTGGAAGAAATAAGTTTTTCTACATACGATCCTCGTTCCTTTTTTTTACCACAAAATGTTGTGTTGTATAATAAAACAGAAATAGTAGATTTTTTTTCGATCTGGTCACGTGATCGATGACGTGTACAGCTTGATTGACTGGTGGCGTTTTTCGTTTCCAAGTATAGATGTTCATATGTGTACTTCCCCATTGAGCGAGGACAAAACTGAAGTTATTACATTTTGCGTCAAATTTATTACATTTTGCGTTACTTTAGTTTATTACATTTTGCGTCAAAAGTTATTACATTTTGGGTTACTATTACATTTTGCGTCAAAAGTTATTACATTTTGGGTTACTATTACATTTTGCGTCAAAAGTTATTACATTTTGGGTTACTATTACATTTTGCGTCAATTATTACATTTTGTGGCGTAACATCTAAAAACACAGATAAACAGCAAACAAAGAAGGATAAAGAACAAGTACGGGGTCAAGAGAAAAATGTTCGCTTACAGAGCAATCTTTACTTTTGTATGATCTTTGCGTCTATTAAGGGCTTCCATTTATGATAAAAAGTTGTCAGAGAGTTAGACCTAGTTGCAATTCGTTTTTCAATTTCAGCTTTACTTACAACTATGGCTTGGAACGTTGATATAGATAATGGCTCCTCTTTAACACTACAGCAATAAAAATAATATTTCGCGATAAGAATTAAATGATTGATAAGTCTATCAAACTTGTCTCTTTTAAGAATTGCAAACATGATTTTGACGATAGAAAGCTCTATTGCTGAGGGCATATACTCTTTGTATAACTCACTAAAGGAGTCCCAGAATTGAGCAACAATAGGGCAGAGAAATAACATGTGTTTAAGGTCTTGAGTTCCTGATTTGCATAAGTAACATAAGCTATTGTCTGCTAGCTTTGTTTTGAACAACTTACTTTTTGTAAAAACTATATTATGCAGGATCTTATATTGAAACATTACTAGTTTAGTTTCCTTTGTAATAGTGAAAGCAAGTTTGTAATAGTCAGTCGTTTGTTCTGATTCAATTCCATAATCTAAAATACGTTGCTTTGACGTGGGATCTTTGAACGTGTGTTTAACAAGTTTTTGGTATACGGCTTTGGTTGCGAAGTTTTTGACATCTAAAAATACTTGGTTTGAAGTATTTTGCTTAGTTTTTAGTTTCTTGATCGATTTTTTAGCCTCTGCAGGAATTGCATTAATTAGACCGTAATAAGTCAAGAAATATGTTTGTATTTGATACGTTGCGAGAAATGTTTCATGCGTTAAAAAGTTTAGATTTTCGTCAAGCAAGCTGTCTAAGCAAATAATGTTTTTGTCAAACCAGGCACGCCAGAAGACAGTCTTGTTGTTAACTTTAAGATCGCGGTTATTCCAAATTACGGTTTTTAAAGCATTATCTTGGAAGGTGTTTTCAGCTTCTCTTAGTTCATTCCAATATTGTAAGATCTTTTCGTAAAAAGGCGGTAAATCTCTGATATTAACATCTTTGCTAGTGCACTTCCACGACAGTAGAAAATCGAAACCCCCCTTTTGAGAAGTGGTCGCATCAGGAATAATTCTCCATGCTGCTTTTCTCGTTGATTTGAAACGTTTCACCCAGGCGCATTTTAGTGCTTTATTCATTAATGTAAAGTCAATCATGTTTAAACCACCATTTTCTTTTTCACCGATAATTGTAGTTCTTTTAATCTTTGGTTTCTTGTTGTCCCAAATAAAATTAAATGTTATATTGTTCACTGCTTCACAAAAAAGTATTTGGGACAGGCAGAACAGATGCATTGAAGACGAGTTTTGAAAGACCTAACGTTTTAACAATATTAATTTTACCTAGTAATGTTAATTTTCTTCTTTTCCAGCTGCTTAAAGTATTTTGTAAGTCGTTGAGCTTTTTGAGGAAGTTTAATTGCTCACTCACTTTTTCATTGTTAGAAAAAATGTATCCCCAAAGCATAAACAGATTCATCTGGCCATCTGAAACTAAAAGGAGTATCTTTTCTATTCTTCCATTTGCCCAACCACAATGCCTCCGACTTAGAAGGGTTAATTTTCAAACCACTACATCTTTCGAATTTTTCTAAGATGTCTAAGAGTTCCTTTACTGAATTAAGATTTTTTAAAAATGAGGTTGTATCATCGGCATACTGAGAAATTTTTATTTCCTGTGTTCCTACTTTGATACCTTCAATGTTGGGATTATTCTTAATTGCAAGAGCTAATATTTCGATGCCCAATACAAAAAGCATGCCGGATAATGGGCATCCTTGTCTTACGCCCCGTTGCAGATTAAAGAATTCTGACGCATAACCATTATTGGTTACACAGCTGGAAATGTTACTGTAGAATACTTTAATCCAGTTTTTAAAATCATGTTCGAAATTAAACCTGTCAAGGACTTTGAAAAGAAAATTCCACTCTATTGAATCGAAGGCTTTTTTTCAAAATCAAGAAAAATAGCAACTCCAGGGATGTTTTTGTTCGATGTGTACTTAATCATATCATTAATGAGTCATATTATCTCCGATGTAACGTTCTTTAACATATCCTGTTTGGTCGGGGTTTATTATATGTGGGAGAATCTTTTCAAGCCTCTTGGCAATTGCTTTTGTTGCAATTTTATAATCAGTATTTAGTAAGGATATTGGTCTCAGATTATTGAGTATATTTGTTCGTTTATCTTTCTTTGGAACAAGCGAGATAATTCCTCTTCTTTGACATATCGATAATTCTCCTTTATCGAAGCCGTAATTAATACTTTCTATGACTTCATATTTAATATCCTCCCAGAAACAGTTATAAAATTCGCAGGTAAAACCATCCGAACCAGGTGTTTTGCCGGGTTTCATGTCTTTTAAGGCTTT